>WNWK01004797.1:0-132264 GCA_009830355.1 Cherax destructor
GAAACCTCATGTCCAGAAACCTCATGTCCAGAAACCTCATGTCCAGAAACCTCATGTCTGGAAACCTCATGTCTGGAAACCTCATGTCCAGAAACCTCATGTCCAGAAACCTCATGTCCAGAAACCTCATGTCCAGAAACCCCATGTCTGGAAACTTCATGTCCGGAAACCTCATGTTCGGAAACCTCATGTTCGGAAACATGTCCAGAAACCTCATGTCCAGAAACCTCATGTCTGGAAACCTCATGTTCAGAAACCTCATGTTCGGAAACCTCATGTTCAGAAACCTCATGTTCGGAAACCTCATGTTCGGAAACCTCATGTTCGGAAACCTCATGTCCAGAAACCTCATGTCTGGAAACCTCATGTCTGGAAACCTCATGTCTGGAAACCTCATGTCTGGAAACCTCATGTTCAGAAACCTCATGTTCGGAAACCTCATGTCCAGAAACCTCATGTCCAGAAACCTCATGTTTGGAAACCTCATATCCTTAAACCTCATGTTCGGAAACCTCATGTTCGGAAACATCATGTCCAGAAATCTCATGTCCAGAAACCTCATGTCCGGAAACCTCATGTCCGGAAACCTCATGTCCGGAAACCTTATGTTCGGAAACCTCATATTCGGAAACCTCATGTCCGGAAACCTCATGTTCGGAAACCTTATGTCCGGAAACCTCATGTTCGGAAACCTCATGTTCGGAAACCTCACGTCCGGAAACCTCATGTCCGGAAACCTTATGTCCGGAAACCTTATATTCGGAAACCTCATATTCGGAAACCTTATGTCCTGAAACCTCATGTTCGGAAACCTTATGTCCGGAAACCTCATGTTCGGAAACCTCATGTTCGGAAACCTTATGTCCTGAAACCTCATGTTCGGAAATCTCATGTTCGGAAACCTCATGTTCGGAAACCTCATGTTCAGAAACCTCATGTTCGGAAACCTCATGTTCGGAAACCTCATGTCCGGAAACCTCATGTTCGGAAACTTCATGTTCGGAAACCTCATGTTCGGAAATCTCATGTTCGGAAACCTCATGTTCGGAAACCTTATGTTCAGAAACCTCATGTTCGGAAACCTCATGTCCGGAAACCTCATGTTCGGAAACTTCATGTTCGGAAACCTCATGTTCAGAAACCTCATGTTCGGAAACCTCATGTCCGGAAACCTTATGTTAAAAAGCCTCATTTCCAGAAACCTCATGTTCGGAAACCTCATGTTCGGAAACCTCATGTTCGGAAACCTCATGTCCGGAAACCTCATGTTCAGAAACCTCATGTTGGGAAAGAAGGTTGTGTACTTGTTCTTTGAGATGATGAGGGAAGAGGTTTTGCTTGTTGCACATTTAGGTGAACAAGGCAGATGTTTCTCTCCTTGGAGACGGAAGTCATCAACCAAGACGTTTTCCTCTATGATTTTTAATTTTCTTAATTTTTTTATATTCTTTGTTGTTCATTCCAAACTACCATCCCTCCATTTCCCCCCAAACTACTTCTTAAATCACAACCAAAGCTTCGCCTTGAAGCCAAACATGATGCCTTAAGCTGTATTGATAATTTAGCCAAACAGCACACTCTCACAAATTATTTACGTTGATGGTTCTGTTCACCAATCCACTGGTGCAGCTGGTAGTGCTGCTGTTGTCATACAGAGTGATGGCTCTCTTAAAGAAATTGGAGCACGCATCAATAACTGGGCTTCTACCCTTCAGACAGAACTGTTTGCCATACTCCTTGCACTCAAATGCGTCCATGTATCTAAGGTTGACTCTCTAATTGTAACTGATTCTCTGTCATCCATAAATGCTCTCAACTCATCAAGTATATTATTATTATTATTATAATCAAATAGAAGCGCTAAACCACAGGGGTTATACAGCGCTGCAGGTTATTGTAGGATGCAGGGAGAGTGGGTTGTAAGAGGGAGATGGATGATTAGTAGGGTATGGAGTGCAGCATGACGGTGGATAGTGCAGGGATAGAAGGTAGCAAGAGATCGAGGTAGAAGGGACTGAGGGAGGTGCTAGAGGTGTAATCTTCAGAGTTTGTGTAGTAAGTCAGTTTCTGTCAAAAAGTCAACAAGAGAGTCAGGATTAAAGGAGGGTCCATCTGCAAGAAGGAAGGTAAGAAAGGCCGCAGAGCGAAGACGTCGTTGGAGGTAAATTCTGCGTGCTCGTTGATAGAGTGGGCAGTCCAGCAGAATATGTCGAACAGACACTGGAACCTGACAATGCTCACAGAGAGGGGCAGGGAGCCTCTCCATGAGATACCCGGAGTAAGACGAGGTGTGGCCGATGCGAAGCGGGAGAGTGTAGTCTCCCAACCTCGACATTGGTGACAAGAAGAAGGCCAGAAACCTATAATCGGTTTAATAGAATGAAGTTTGTTATTCAGCAGGTCAGACCAGCGTTGTTGCCAACGGTGCGAAGGTGGGTAGCAATGACCGCAAAATAGTCTGTGAAAGGAACACCTCTATATGAAACTGAAGGTCATGTACTGCTGACCGCGCAGCAGTATCTGCCTGTTCATTGCCCTGTACGTCAACATGACCAGGGACCCAACAAAACAATATCTTTATGCTTGCTAAAGATACGGCGTAACCAAAGGTGGATACGAAGAACTAGGGGGTGAGGTGTATCAATTTTACGGATAGCCTGTAAAGCACTAAGGGAGTCTGAAACGACCACAAATGGTGACACAGGCATAGATGCACATAGATAAGTGCCACAAGAATGGCATACAATTCAGCCGTAAATATGCTAGCAGAGGGTAATGATGCCCTCGTACAATGCTGTCCGGAAACACTGCTGCGAATCCGACGCCGTCTGATGACTTTGAACCATCGGTGTATACTGCGATGGCATGGGAATGAGAACGGAAGTGGTCTAGAAAGAAAGAGCGAGAAGCCGCCGTAGGTAGTTGGGCTTTCCGCAAGGTAGAGGAATAGAACAGACATGGACAGCAGGAACTTCCCAAGGGGGTAAGGGAAAGGGAGATGTCACATGAACATATAGAGGTGGGAGCTGAAGGGAAGACAGGAGTGAATGTAGACGAAGAGAAAAGGGACGAAGTAAGCAGGGGCGACGAACAAATAAAGAGCGCCACTAACATCTGTAACAATCCTATACATGGAAGGATTGCGGAGGTCATGAGAGCGAACAAAATAGGAATGCAATGTGCATCACGACGATCGGATAAAGATGGAATGTTAGCTCTACATAGAGGCTCTCAACCGGGAAGAACGAAAAGCACCAAGGCATAAGCGTAATCCCTGGTGATGGACGGGATTAAGGATGGAAAGAGTAGCAGGGAGGCCGCAGAATATATCTGGTCACCATAATCGAGTTTCGGCCAAAATTAGGGCTGAATGTAGGCGAAGGAGGGTTCTACGATCAGCCCCATGAAAGATGTGCAGGGTTTTAAGAAGGTTCAGCCTGGTGTGACAAGTTGCCTTCAGAGAGGTAATGTGAGGTTTCCAGGACAATCGACGACGAACAGGAGGCCGAGAAACCTGACTGTATCAGTCCTGGGATACGTGAGCCGTATAGGTACAATGGATGATCAGAGACCACTGAACGTCCCAGTGAACGTAATTTGATGAGTTTTGCCACTAGAAAATTTAAACCCGTGAGTGGTGGCCCAATCAGAAACCCGGTTGATGGCATGCTGGAGGAAACTGCAATGAGGTGACAGTCAGCACCTGCACAAGCTATAGCAAAGTCATCCACATAGAGCGATGACCAAATATTGGGTGGGAGAACAGATGCCAGATTATTTATAGCAAGCAGAAAAAGTGTTGGCTCAGAACACATCCCTGGGGACACCTTCCGCTTGGACAAATTCGGGAGAGTTCATTACTAACCCGGACCCGGAAATGTCTGTCAGTTAAGAAGGCCTTAAGAAAGAATGGTAGGTTGCCTCGAGGCCTAAGGGTGGGCCTGGGCCAAGATATTATATCTCCAAGTTGTATCATAAGCCTTCTCAAGGTCGAAAAAGATAGCGATAACCGAATGGTTATTCGCAAAGGCATTACGAATATACATATCTAAGCGTAACAAGGGGTCAATGGCAGAACGGCCCTTACGGAAGCCATACTGACTAGGGGAGAGACTATTGTGAGTCTCTAAATACCACATCAAACGTCTATTAACTAGACGTTCCATCACCTTGCAAACTGCACTGGTAAGAGCGATGGGACGGTAGTGAGAGGGATCACGTCCCGTAGCACCTGGTTTTCGAAAAGGAGAACAATAGCAGACTTCCACAGCTGGGAAGAACTCCTTGCGACCATATGAGATTAAAGAGTCTAAGAGGACAGTAAGAGCAGACTGATGTAAATGCTGTAGCATACGAATATGTATGCCGTCTGGCCCAGCTGCCGATGATCTGCAAGCAGAGAGTGTTGCCTCCAGTTCTTGAAGGGTAAAAGGCACTTATAAGATTCTTCTTAAGAGAAGAAAAATCTAAGGGCTTTAACTCGCTGGCAGACTTAGAAGAAAGGAACAAGGGGCATAGATGGAGCCCCTGAGAAATGCGGACGAGATGATTACCAATTTCAGTGGCAACGGCAAGAGGGTGTGCTATATCGACACCAGCAACCTGAAGAACAGGAGCCGGGTCGGGGAGAATTTACCACTCAATTCCGCACTTTCTTCCAGACTGCACTCATCGAGGAAGCTGAAGTGACAGTAGAAACGTAATCTCGCCAGCAAGTGCGTTTAGCATCACGTATGACACGGCGAGCAATAGCTCTCTTCTGCTTGAAATCAAGGAGTCTCTCTGTTGTTCTGTTATACCGATACCTGCCCCATGCAGCACGTTTCAAACGCACTGCCCGAGCAAGGCAGGAGACCACCAAGGCACGCACTTTTGAGGATGCTTGCCCGAGGTTTGGGGAATAGAATGTGAAGCCGCTGTGAAGATAGAGGGACGAAAAGAGATGTAAAACCTCATCAATGGAGGACGAGGTAGGAACCTCATGAAAGGCAGTAAGATGTGCGTAAAGGTCCCATTTCGCCCGGTCAAATTGCCAGCGTGGGCAATGAGCAGGTGGAGAAAACAGAGGGACTTAAGGATGATTGGGAAATGATCGCTGTCATGTAAGTCCGGAAGGACAGACCAGGTGAAGTCAAGGACAGTTGATGAAGAGCAGATGGAAAGATCGATGCAGGAGAAAGAATGAGTTCGGGGTCAAAATGGGTAGGAGTACCCGTATTTAAAACATGGAGGGAAGAGAAGCAAGAAATGCCTCCAACTGAATGCCACGGAGTCACAGTGCGACCCTCCCCAGAGAAAGTGGGTGCGTTAAAATCACCAAGTAATAGAAGGGGTGGCGGTAAGGAAGAAACCAGAAAATCAACATCTGGGATAGACAATGCCCGCGAAGGGGAGAGATATAAAGAACAGAGTGTATACCACTTATTCAAGTGGATACGGGCTGCAGTGTAATGTAAGGAAGAAGGGACATAGAGCTGACGGTATGGAACACCAGTGCGTATAAGAAGAGCACTGTTAAAGGTTCCATCGGAAAAAGGATCCGATGAATATAACAAATTATATCCTGAAAAGGGCCTGATAACAGTGGATTGTAATTTGGGTTCTTGCAAACAGACCCCAATAGGGGAAAACTGGGAGAGCAACACCTGAAGCTCACCCCTGTTACCCCTGAGGCCTCGGATATTCCACTGCAAATAAGCCATGATTTATGGAGGATATAAGTGGCAGTGAGAGGAAGCTATGGACTAGGGTTAGAAAAGTCCACGTGTGGAGGCAGCGGAAGACCTGTAATCAGAGAGGGAGGAGGACGTTGTGAAGGAAGGGGGGGTTGAGACGAAGAAGAGAGACGAGGAACCTCAGATGGAGTAGTGTCCATCATCGGCCCAGTCTCGGTAATATATTCTGCAATAGCTTCCAGTGTTTCGGAAGTCAAAGATGCAGAATGTGGGACTACATTAGAAATGGAAGAAGAGTGAGCAACGATCGGGAGTCTATAGACTGCACTAAAGTAGAGGGGAGGAGATAGAAGGGAAACTGTCGAAGGGGCTTGGGAGGGGACGGGGATGAAGGTAGTGTATGAGGAGGAGGATGAACCTCCCACACGTTACAGAACTAGTCGAGGCGAAGAACCTGGCAGTAGGGATTTTTGCCGGGCTTATGAGAAGAAGGGGGCGCTGAGGTTTAGATGAAGACGAGGACGTGTAGACTCAGGAATGTGCGAGTGAGTAGAGGAAGGAGTGTGGATAGTATGGAAGCCGAGGTAGGGACCTCGGAGCCAAGAATATCAAAAGGATTCGAGACAGGGGTGACTGAGGATGAGGCAACCACAGAGGAAGCCGTGGAAGTTGGGACCCCAGAAGGGGGACGTTTAGCAATGCGAGAATAAGAAATACGGGAAGTTTCCCTTGAAGGCGAAGATGAGAGACAGCCATAGCATAGAGAAGCCTTCCGCCTCTTTGAGACAACGGATTTCCCGCTCATTCAGGTAAACCTGACAACGGCGAGAATATGAAGGATGTGCCTCATGACAGTTAAGGCAAGAGGGAGGTAAGTACAAGAAGAACTGGCATGGTCGTCAGCACCACAGACTGGGCATTCGGCCATGGACCTGCAATATTTGCTGGATGACCAAAAGCCAGCAGTTTCTACACTGCTGGGTGTAGGGTCACCTTTCGAACTTGTAAACGTTGACCTGCAATTAACCGAAGGTGGAGTTCTCGGCAGTCAAACGTTAAACGAGCTATATTGCATGGATAACGTCTTCGCTTATTGGCTGGGAGGAAAAGTGTCAACCTTAAGGATAGGGAGTTCTTGGAGTCAAGCTGCTCAAAATGTCATCACCACATGTCTGGAAATTCCGTTGGACAATGGTGTGGGGCAAAATGACAGAACCACAACAAGAATTAAGAGGAATGGTGCTTGTCAATAGTAACAGGTGTATTGTCAATGGTCGTAAGAAGAGAAAGATCACGAGCTTGGCCAGCATTCTGGACCGTGATGATGCGAGTGCCGCTCTTGAGAGCGTGAAATGAGATGTTTTGACCAACATGGCGTAGAGAGCCTTTACCAATACTATGGTCGGAAAGATAGGTATTAGGAGAAGTTGGACGAAGAGTAAAAACTTTGTCCATTGAGTAGTTTGAAACAGAGATTTAAGGGGAGTGGCGACGAGCTGGTCGTTTCTGAGATGAACGAGAAGGAAGTGTCGAATCGTCATGTGGGTCTTGGTCGTTTGTGTGGGACCGGGGTGGTCCGATGGGAGACGGGCGAGCGATTCGAAAATTGCCGCACCGTCGAGGAGAAGCCGGAATCAAGGTCAGAGAAGAGCGAAGGTCAGATCGATCAAAGGGCCAGTCGGACCCTGGTACCTGAAGCAGGTGACGAACAGGCACCAGCAAGAGGTACAGGAGGGTGTCAGAGTATCCGTTAACGAGGAGGGTCAGAACTAGGTGCGGTATCAGAAGGGGCCCGGGGTATGGGTTCATGGATTGGGTCAGCCATGGTTAGGTTACTTCTTTCTTTTTATTTTTAAGAAAAAAAGAAAGAAGAAAAAAAATAAAAAAAAAAAGAATAAAAAAGGGGGAACGTGGAGGAATAGCTCCTAGGAGGAATGAAAGGAGCGAAATCCCCTCCGGCCCAAGAGGACCTCAACACCGCAAGTAGTGCAGATGCTGCATGGAACCCTGCCATACCCTACCCTTCATGCCAGTAAACCAGCAATCCGGGATAGCACCTCACATCCACCGAGCCACTCGGCGGACAAAGAGAGGGGGGCCGGATATCCGCCACAAAGCATACGCCTCGGCCACCACCCGGAATCCGAAAGGTGGCCTCCAGAGATACACCCGTCGCCCGAAAGATACCCAAGCCACCCCCGGGTGACCGGAGAGGATCGGGACATCCCCAGGCGATCCAGATTCCACGGCAAACTACACCACCGCCAAGGACCTCAACGGAATGGGATGGACTACGATACCCTTCCCCTACCTAGGAACTAGAATGCCTGAGGAGAGAAGCTCCCAGGGTAAAACTGGGAAGGAAATAAGGAAGGGATGAGGAGGAGGAGGAGGAAAGGGAAAAGGGAGGATGGGGGAGATGGGAAAGGGAGGGGGATTGGGGGTAAATTAGGTTCGGTCTGAGGAAGAAGACCAAAAGGTCCAATTCCCCAGACCGATAGCCTCTTACCACGTCAAGGAGCCCCCTTAAAGAGGAGTATAAGCAACAGAATCCAAAGTTATTTTACAGCTCTATACAATCCTCCGTGCCAGAGGCCCACACCCATTGAGATCTCATGAACCTGCTCATCTACCTTCTGCGTAACAGAATCCGATGACTCATCCACGAGCCACTCGGATAAGAGCGTCTAGCAACATACGCCAGCCACAACCCGAATCTGAAAGGTGCTAGGACACCCTCTCCCGAAGATACAAAGCCACCGTCATGGCTCCCCCTCCAGATACGCCACTACCACGCCAGACCTCACATGGGTGATACGAACCCTTCCCCTACCTGGAACTAGAATCCTGAGGAGAAACTCCAGGGTAAAACTGGGAAGGAAATAAGAAGGGTAGGAGGAGAGGAGGAAGAAAGAGATGGGAATGGAAGGATTGAATGTCGTCAGAAGAAGCCAAAAGGTCCAATCTAGAGATATTTAGATTTAAAGAGAGTATACACAGAAGTCCAAAGTTATTTTACAGCTCTATACATCACTAGTGAGACCTCATTTGGATTATGCAGTCAGTTTTGGTCTCCTTACTACAGGATGGATATAGATTCGTTGGAGAACATAGAGAGAAGAAAGACTAAAATGATTTAAGTATAAGAAATCTCCGTATGAAGATAGACTTAGAGCATTGAATCACCACTCTCTGAGACGTAGAATGAGGGGAGATATCATCGAGGTGTACAAGTGGATGATGGGCATAAACAAAGGAGATATTAATAAAAACTGAGGATATCGAACCAAGTAAGAACCAGAAATAACGGTTTAAATTGGATAAATTTAGATTTAGAAAGGACATAGGCAAGTACTGGTTTTCGAACAGAGTTGTAGATGCTGGAACAATCTTCCAGTATGGTGATAGAGGCTAGGACCTTGGGTGGCTTTAAAGAGATTGGACAAATATATGAGTGGAGGTGCTGGTTTGATTAAGTGTCGTGAGTACGGAGTAAATTCTTAGGTAGTGGTGGTTTTGAAAAGGATCTGCCTTGTATGGGCCAGTAGGCCTTCTGCAGTGTTTCTCCATTCTTTCAAAATAGGGTCCAGAATAAACAAGTCAGACATTGCTGGCACTAAAATAACATTTTCTCTGTTCATTAGTCACATCTCCTGGCCCCTCTTATATTACTCTTGCTTTCCATTTTGAATTTTTCTCACAAAAAAATATAAGATTTACTGTGGAGAAAATTCTCCAAAGGGGGGGTATGCGCTCTTACTACCCTTGTTAAGGGCCCTCACCCTTTCCTCCCTTAGGAAAGGGCCAGAGGAGGCGCGTCTGGCTGCATAAACAATTTAATTCAAGCCAGATGTACTGTCAACAGTGTGTCAAGAATTGTGCTGACCACAGCACCACGAGGCACCGCGTGGCACCACATGGCTGCACGAGACTGCAAAAGGCAGCACTAGCGGTCAGATTGAATTTGGCCACCGCAAGAACAGGTCATACGACTCACTCTAGGAGTCATGCGGCGCGAGGCGACGTAAATCAACAGAGACATTAGTCGTTCGCGTCCATTATTATTTTAATCTCCACTAACGTCGGGAAATGAGATAAAAACTCTGTTCCAGTGCGTTTAGTGAATAACATCAACATTGCAGTATATTCAGAAGTGTGCGCAGCTTCAGACTGCAAAAAGGAGAAACGTAGAGACAATCGCAAGTGAACTCCATCGAAACAAGACGGTGATTCTTCAGCGGCATTCTACAATCAAGACAGCATTTCCGCCGTATATGGTGGAGCCAACACCATCGCTCAAAGTTACAAGAGCAAGGTAAGAATTTGATGTTCTGGTCAAAACAGGGGACTGCGCAGTTCTTGTATTCAAGAACATTAAATTTTTACCTAGGGACGGCGGTTATGCGTGGACTTTTAAGTCCAAAACAGTGAGTAAAACGCCTTTCAGTCCATCTATGACTGAAATATGGACATACGCTCCTTTGGGGCAATAATTATAATCCCTTGATGTTTATCTTACAGCCCTGTGGAGAGTGAGGCCATAGATGGATCCCCTGAGAAGGAGTCGGGGATGGCTGTGACTTCTTGGATTCATCAATAAGTTAAGTAACATACAGATCACGTTATCGTAGGAGCCCATCCTCCACATTTACTGTTATGCAGACTACTGCATTATTATAATAATTGTATAAATAATGTCAAGCCATTCATGACTGCATATTAGACTGGCTAGTTGGACATGTATTGGACAGTGACGTCATTGTTTACTCTTGAACATCGGCAAAAATATAACATTTCCGCTATTTTGACCTCAATTTCAAGGTACTTTTCATCGTAAAACCAATCAAAATTATCCTCATTTATGTAATATATCTTCTATTCTATCATATGAGATCAAGAAAACTGGAACACAACCATAAATACCATACAAAAATACACCGAAAAGTTACTGTTATTAACCAAAAACATGTAAAATAATTATACATATTATCACTGATGAGCTATGTTGTAAAATAATAATAATATCACTGATGAGCTATGTTGTAAAATAATAATAATAATATCACTGATGAGCTATGTTGTAAAATAATACGTATTATCACTGATGAGCTATGTTGTAAAATAATAATAATATTATTACTGATGAGCTATGTTGTAAAATTATAATATTATCACTGATGAGCTATGTTGTAAAATAATAATAATAATATCACTGATGAGCTATGTTGTAAAATATTTTATATATTTTTTTTTTTTATTAACACATCGGCCGATTCCCACCAAGGCAGGGTGGCCCGAAAAAGAAAAACTTTCATCATCATTCACTCCATCACTGTCTTGCCAGAAGGGTGCTTTACACTACAGTTATAAAACTGCAACATTACCACCCCTCCTTCAGAGTGCCGGCACTGTACTTCCCATCTCCAGAACTCAAGTCCGGCCTGCCGGTTTCCCTGAATCCCTTCATAAATGTTACTTTGCTCACACTCCAACAGCACGTCAAGTATTAAAAACCATATGCCTCCATTCACTCCTATCAAATACGCTCACACATGCTTGCTGGAAGTCCAAGCCCCTCGCACACAAAACTTCCTTTACCCCCTCCCTCCAACCTTTCCTAGGCCGACCCCTACCCCGCCTTCCCTCCACTACAGATTTATACACTCGAAGTCACTCTGTCTCGTTCCATTCTCTCTACATGTCCAAACCACCTCAACAACCCCTCCTCAGCTCTCTGGACAATCGTTTTGGTAATCCCGCACCTCCTCCTAATTTCCAAACTCCGAATTCTCTGCATTATATTCACACCACACATTGACCTCAGACATGACATCTCCACTGCCTCCAGCCTTCTCCTCGTTGCAACATTCATCACCCATGCTTCACACCCATATAAGAGCGTTGGTATAACTATACTCTCATACATTCCCCTCTTTACTTCCATGGACAAGGTTCTTTGTCTCCAGAGACTCCGAAGTGCTCCACTCACCCTTTTCCCCTCATCAATTCTATGATTCACCTCATCCTTCATAGACCCATCCGCCGACATGTCCACTCCCAAATATCTGAATACATTCACCTCCTCCATACTCTCTCCCTCCAATCTGATATCCAATCTTTCGTCACCTATTCTTTTTATTATCCTCATCACCTTACTCTTTCCTATATTCACTTTCAATTTTCTTCTTTTACACACCCTACCAAATTCATCCACCAACCTCTGCAACTTCTCTTCAGAATCTCCCAAAAGCACAGTGTCATCAGCAAAAAGCAACTGTGACAACTCCCACTTTGTATTTGCTTCTTTATCTTTTAGCCCAACACCTTTGCCAAGACCCTCGCATTCACTTCTCTTACAACCCCATCTATAAATATATTGAACAACCACGGTGACATCACACATCCTTGTCTAAGGCCCACTTTTACTGGGAAATAGTCCCCTTCCCTCCTACACACTCTAACCTGAGCCTCACTATCCTCATAAAAACTCTTCACTGCTTTCAGTAACCTTCCTCCTATTCCATACACCTGCAACATCTGCCACATTGCCCCCCTATCTACCCTATCATACGCCTTTTCCAAATCCATAAATGCCACAAAAACATCTTTACCCTTATCCAAATACTGTTCACCTATATGTTTCACTGTAAACACTTGGTCTACACACCCCTACCTTTCCTAAAGCCCCTTGTTCATCTGCTATCCTGCTTTCTGTTTTACTCTTAATTCTTTCAATAATAACTCTACCATACACTTTACCAGGTACACTCAACAGACTTATTCCCCTATAATTTTTGCACTCTCTTTGTCCCCTTTGCCTTTATACAAAGGAACAATACACGCTCTCTGCCAATCCCTAGGTACCTTACCCTCTTCCATACATTTATTAAATAATAGCACCAACCACTCCAAAATTATATCCCCACCTGCTTTTAACATTTCTATCTTTATCCCATCAATCCCAGCTGCCTTACCCCCTTTCATTCTACCCACTGCCTCACGAACTTCCCCTACACCCACAACTGGCTCTTCCACACTCCTACAAGATGTTATTATAATATTATCACTGATGAGCTATGTTGTAAAATAATAATAATATTATCACTGATGAGCTATTTTAAATTTTCACTGAACTGTTTAAAATAATATAATCACTGATGACTATGTTGTAAAATAATATAATAATCACTGATGAGCTATGTTAAAATAATAATAATATTATCACTGATGAGCTATGTTGTAAAATAATAATAATATACACTGATGAGCTATGTTTAAAATAATAATATATCACTGGAGCTATGTTGTAAAATAATAATAATATTATCACTGATGAGCTATGTTGTAAAATAATAATAATATTATCACTGATGAGCTATGTTGTAAAATAATAATAATATTATCACTGATGAGCTATGTTGTAAAATAATAATAATATTATCACTGATGAGCTATGTTGTAAAATAATAATAATATTATCACTGATGAGCTATGTTGTAAAATAATAATATTATTATCACTGATGAGCTATGTAAATATAATAATATTACACGATGAGCATGTTAAATATATAATTATCACTGATGAGCTATGTATTATATTTCTGCAGAATAATAATAATATCACTGATGACTATGTTGTAAAATAATATATATTATCACTGATGAGCTATGTTGTAAAATAATAATAATATTATCACTGATGAGCTATGTTGTAAAATAATAATAATATTATCACTGATGAGCTATGTTGTAAAATAAGAAAAATTTTTATCACTGATGAGCTATGTTGTAAAATAATAATAATATTATCACTGATGAGCTATGTTGTAAAATATATTACAAAAATTATAACTGATGACTATATATTAAAAGAATAATAATATTTCAGTGTTGAGATTTTATGTTTTAAATTAATAATATTATTGTAAAGTTTTGTTTATGAAAGTTTCAAACATTTTCTTATTGTTGTTTATTATTCTTTCAAGTATTTTTGATAATTTAATTTTAGCATTTACTGATCTATGTATTATCTTAATGACATTTACTGATCTATGTATTATCTTAATAACATTTACTGATCTATGTATTATCTTAATGACATTTACTGATCTATGTATTATATTAATGACATTTACTGATCTATGTATTATATTAATGACATTTACTGATCTATGTATTATCTTAATGGCATTTACTGATCTATGTATTATCTTAATGACATTTACTGATCTATGTATTATATTAATAACATTTACTGATCTATGTATTATCTTAATGGCATTTACTGATCTATGTATTATGTTAATGACATTTACAGATGAGGATGTTCATCCTATTATTTCAGTTATAAAAAAAAAATTCAACCAATATACTTGACTTTTATTTGTCCTATACTTTTTCGTAGTTTCCAAATTATTCATATGAGAATTATATCAAAAGATGTTAGAAAGGCATTTAGGTGCTGTATCACCCTACTATGTTTAGTGCTTCTCTTTTATTATAATAATAAATAACAACACACATGTAGATGGTGTAGATCAGCCTTCCCATTTGTGGTAGGAATTTGTTGTCTGGGGAGGTGCTGACTTCTTCAAGGGGGGCTCCTTGTCATGGTAAACACGCTTTTGGTCTGAGGCCTCTTCAAGGGGGGCAACTTGCCAAGGTAAAAAGGCTATTGGTCTGAGGAATTGGACCCTTTGGTCATCTTCCTAAGACCAAACCTAATTACCCTCCAATTCCTCTTTCCCTGTCCCATACTCCCCATCCCTAATTTCCCATTCCTCCTCTCCCCACCCCTTTCCTTTCCCTTTCCTGTTTTCAGCCTTTGGGATCCTCCATCAGGCAATATAGTTCCTACATTGGGGAGGAGGGTACTGTGGTCCATCCCATTCCATTAAGGTCCTTGTAGTTTGTCGTGGAATCTGGATTGTCTGGAGATGTCCCAATTCCTCTCCGGTCTACCGAAGGAAGGCTTTGGGTGTCTTTTGGGTAATGGGTGTATCTCTGGAGGCTCGTCCCTCATCAAGGGGAGCTCCTTGGTGCTGTGAAGAGGCTATCGGTCTGAGGAATTAGACCTTTTGGTCTCCTTCCTCAGACCGAACCTAATTACCCAGTTCCCACTTGCCTATCCCATCCTCCCCATCACCCCTTTCCTTTTCCTCCTCCTCTCCCCATCCCTCCACTTTACCTTCCCTGTTTCTACCTTAGGCTTTGTAGTTCCCTAGACCTGAGAAGGGGTTCCGGGGTCCATCTCCTTCTGTCGAGGTCCTTGGTGGTAGTGTAGTTTGTTGTGGAATCTGGATCATCTAGACATCCCAATCCCCTTCCAGTCTACTGGGGGGGAAGGAGGCTTCAGATGTTTTTCAGGTGACGGGTGTATCTCTGGAGACTGCCTGTCAGATTCCAGGAGGTGGTGGCCAAAGGAGGTATGCTTTGTGGTGGGTTTCCGACTGCCCTCAATTTTATCCACCTAGGTGGCTTAGTAGATGTGAGGTTGCTATCCCGAATTGCTTGTTTACTGGCTTGAAGGGTAGGATATAGCACAGGTTCCATGCCACATCTGCACTACTGGTTGTGCTAAAGTTGTCCTCTTGGACACAGAAGAGGAGACTTGTGGTCCTTTTTCCCTGGGAGCTGCCCCTCCATGCTCCCTCCTTTTTTTCTTAAAAACAAAAGAAAAGAGACTTAACCACGTTCCTCCTCCTCCTGAGCCCTTTCCTGTAGCAGCACCCTCTGACGACCCTGCCCTGTTAGCAGACCATTCTTCAGTCTATTCCACTACATACCTCTGTATCTTCTGCGGGTGACATTTTGTCCCACACTCTGGATACAGAGGCTCGGCCTGACTCCTTTGACACCTCTGACCTCTGCAAATCTTCGGCTGAGCTTCTGTCTTCTCCCCATACAGTGCAATGGTTTTTTGGATCATGTGCCCACCTCAGCACGGACCACCTCTGGTCCTGTATCTAAATGACCACGACCTTCTTCTGATGACATTATTTCAACTGACTCATTCTGCTCAGAAAAGACTGACATGGCAATCACTCCTTTACATACTATGCATTATAGTACACAATGGACAAAGTTTTTTACTCTACAACCGACATCTTCAGAATATCTTTCTGATCATAGTATCAGCAAGGGGCTCCTACGCCATGTTGGGCTTAAAAATCCATTTCATGCTCTCGAGAGTGGTGCAGCATCGTCACAGTACAGAATGCTAGCCAAGCTCATGATCTTTCTTTCCTTACAACCATAGGTGCCATTCCTGTGACAATTGTAAAACATTAATCTCTCAATTCTTGCAGTGGTACTGTTATTCTACAATTGTTCAACATAATTTCCAGACATGTGGTGATGACATTCTGGAAAAGCTTGAGCTCCAAGACCTCCTGATCCTTCAAGTAGACACGTATGTACTGCCTGCCTATGGGCAGAGACACTACCCCTGCAATATAGCTCCCTTAACTTTTGACTGCCATGAGCTTTCATCATCGGTTTATACTGCAAGACACCATTTACAAGTCCAACAGGTGACCCCTTACACAACAAAAGTATAGAAATTGCTGGCGGTTTGGCCATCTGGAAAAATGTTGAAGGTCCATGGCTGAATGCCCAGTCTGTGGTGCTGATGACCATACCAATACATCTTGTGGTCTACCTCCCTCCTGCCTTAATTGTCATGAAGTTCATTCATCTTATTCTCGTCGTTGCCTGGTTTACTTGAACGAACGTGAAATCTGTTGTCTCAAAGAGACAGAAGGCTTTACTTACGCCATGGAAGTTTCATCTATACCTTCAGGAGAGACTTCATTGTATTTCTTATTCTTGAGTTACTAAGAGACCCCCCCAACCTCTGGGGTCCCAATTTCCAGTCTTCCCTACAATCACACCTTCCACAGTCACCCCTGTATCTAACTTTTGCAGTCCTAGACTCAGAGGTCCCTATCTCATCACCTGTTGTTTTCCAGTCTTCATCTCACACGCAAGTTTCTATACCTACAAGACCTCGCACAACAGCTCCTCGCCTCTGCTTCAAAGTCCAACAAATCTCCAAACAGTAAATCTCTTTCATTTCCAGTCTCAGTACCTGGATCTTTACCTCTTACTCATTCTGTTATGAGTGTGGAGGTCCATCCTCCTCATTCAGTACCTTCTGTCCCCTCACAAGCTTCTTATCCAGTTACCTCTAACCTCTCGTCCTCCCTCAAACCTGGAGAGAGTTCCGGGGGTCAACGCCCCTGCACCCTGGTATGTGACCAGGCCTCATGGTGGAATCAGGGTCTGATCAACCAGGCTGTTACTGTTTACTACACACAACCCGACATACAAACCACAGCCCGGCTGGTCAGGTGCCTGTCCAGTGCCTGCTTGAAGACATTCAGGGATCTATTATTAATCCCCCTTATGTACGCTGGGAGGCAGTTGAACAATCTTGGGCCCTTGACACTTATTGTTTTGTCTCTTATGCTAGTGGCACCCCTGCTTTTCATTGGGGGATGTTACATCGTCTGCCGAGTCAGTTGCTTTCATAGGGAGTGATTTTCGTGTGCAAGTTTGGTACAAATCCCTCTAGAATTTTCAAAGTGTATATAATCATGTATTTATCCCGCCTGCATTCTAGGGAGTACAGGTTGAGGAACTTTAAGCATTCCCAGTAATTGAGGTGTTTTATTGTAGTTATGTGTGCCATGAAAGTTCTCTGTACATTTTCTAGGTAAGCAATTTCACCTGATTGAAAGGTGGTGTTAGTGTGCAGCAATATTCCAGCCTAGATAGAACAAGCAATCACAATTCATAGTCTGGTGCTACATTATTTTATAATTTTATCATAATAGCTTATACCTAGTTAATACTCTAGTTCATTATAGCTTAATACATAGTCAACATGAATTTCATTATGTTTATTAGTTTCTACAGTCTACTTGACCAACATACATTAGCTATACACTTGTCCAAGCATCCCCTTATTACACACATCAGTACTGGAACTCGACACACTTTACATGATACAAAGAATTACCTTCAAACCTAATGATTAATGATCACGTTGACCCACATATAAACCTATATAATCTAACTCTCAATCAAAATTTAATGGAAAGTAACTGCCTCTATTACACAGCATCACAAGCCACCACTGTCCTAAATACTGCTAAAAATATTACAATTCCTAATTACAATACCAGGTCCCTAAGCAAACACTATTGTTACGATCAGGGCCTCATTTCTTAGCCTGTTTTGCCCCGTCGTAACAAGTTATTTAATTAAGCTTTGATTGTTTCATCGTTAGAGAAAATCATTATAGTATTAGGGTAATTTTTAGGAGATTGACCCAAGCAAGTAAAATTTGAGAAATTTAATATAAAAGAATTCATATAATTATTCAGTGTATGGTATAAAGTTCTCTATTGCAGTGTATTATTATTATAATCAAATAGAAGTGCTAAACCAACAGAGAAGTATAAAATATCAATTGAAACCTCAAATACATTTTTCTTGAGACAATAATTCAGAATACTGACCAAAGCTCTGCTAATACAAGCTATCACCGTAAGTCGTGGATGAATAGACAATTTTCAACCCATACTAGAGACTTAACAAACCCTCTTAAAGGTGGAATAACTTCCCAAGCCTACTCCAAAGAGCGTATGACTACTCTTGTGAAAGTCAGTGAACCTACTCCTGGTCAGGAGTGGATGTGTGAACCTACTGACGATCGTCAATGTTTGATGAAACGACGTCATGTAGGTCACGTGACTGAGGGAGGGGAGACCGGCCACTACCTAAACAGGTAAACGGCAGTATAACTAGTGGTCTCACACTACATGAACACCACAGTAAAATGTAACATCCTACCTACAACATAGCTAAATCAAATAATAGTATAAAGTAAGACATTTTCGTTTTAGCTAACAACGGAAATATCTCCAATATACCATTATGATAAAAATACACACAATATAAAATGTTGGTCAAGGGTATACCCGTAACAACTATGATGACCTGGCACTCCTTGATACCCTAAAGACAACCTTCTCCTGCATTATTCTTACTGAAACCTGGCTTAAGCAGGCCACAATAGATATCTACTCAATACCAGGATATACTGCAATCCACAACTGCAGACCAAACCAAGTTGGGGGTGGTATTGCAATCTATTACTCTAATGAACTATCTTGTTATAACACCACTTGCTTTAGTGATGAATATGGAGAATATATTTTTGCAAATTTTACTGTAAAACCTTAAGACTCATAACAATCGATGCCATTTACCGGATGCCTCATACAAACATAACACATTTCAGCGATAAATTAAAGACACTAATAACACACAACCAAATGAACAAGCACCACCTTCTCATTGCTGGAGACTTCAACATTAACCTTGGCCTCACAGATGACCAGCCAGTAGCGGACTTCATCAACAATATGAACAACACACTTCCAGGGCAGCATGGGTTTAGAGCAGGTCGCTCCTGTCAGTCCCAACTACTCGACCACTACAACAAGGTTCTGGATGCTCTAGAAGACAAACAGAATGCAGATGTTATATACACAGACTTTGCAAAAGCCTTTGATAAGTGTGACCATGGTGTAATAGCACACAAAATGTGTGATAAAGGAATAACAGGAAAAGTTGGTAGATGGATCTATAATTTCCTAACAAGTAGAACACAAATAGTAGTAGTCAACAGAGTAAAGTCTGAGGCAGCTACTGTGAAAAGCTCTGTTCCACAAGGCACAGTACTTGCTCCCATCCTGTTCCTCATCTTCATATCAGACATAGACAGGGATATAAGCCACAGTGCCGTGTCTTCCTTTGCAGATGACACCCGAATCTGCATGACAGTGTCCACCGTTGAAGACACTGCAAGACTCCAAGCAGACATCAACCAAATCTTTAAATGGGCTGCAGAAAACAATATGAAGTTCAATGATGAGAAATTTCAATTACTCAGATACGGAAAACGTGTGGAAATTAAAATCTCATCGGAGTACAAAACAAATTCCAACAACACAATAGAGCGAAAAACTAATGTCAAAGACCTGGGAGTGATCATGTCAGAGGATCTCACCTTCAAGGACCATAACACCATAGCAATCGCATCGGCTAGAAAAATGACAGGATGGATAATGAGAACCTTCAAAACCAGGGATACCAAGCCCATGTTGACACTTTTCAGGTCGCTTGTTCTATCTAGGCTGGAATATTGCTGCACACTAACTGCACCTTTCAAGGCAGGTGAAATTGCTGAACTAGAAAATGTGCAGAGAACCTTCACGGCACGCATAACTACGATAAACCACCTCAATTACTGGGAACAGTTGAAATTTCTAAACCTGTACTCTACAGAACGCAGGCGGGAGAGATACATTATTATATAACCTAACCTATCTTTAATTACAATGTCAGATCTTTAAGCAAACATTTTGATGACCTCACTGCATTATTAAACTCACTTCAGGCCAGTATGTCCATCATTGCTCTCACTGAAACATGGTTAAAGCCTCATAAGAACATAAGAAAGAAGGAACACTACAGCAGGCCTACTGGCCCATGCGAGGCAGGTCCAAATCTCCAACGGCTTAAGCCAATGCCCCGACCCAGCCAGGTCAGCTTACATTCACTTAAGGAAGGAGCACTGCATCTGACCTAGTAGCACAAGCTAGTCAGGACCAATTCACACCCAACCGCACCCACTCATATAATTGTCCAGCCGACCTCCTGGTCAGGTCACTTCCACTTAAGGAATTAGTACAGGTCAGGTTACATTCACTTAAGGAAGGAGCACTGCATCTGACCTAGTACAAGCTAGTCAGGTCCAAACTCACACCCATCCACACCCACCTATGTATTTATCTAACCTATTTTTAAAACTACCCAACGTCTTAGCATCTATGACGGTACTCGGGAGTTTGTTCCACTCATCCACAACTCTATTACCAAACCAGTGCTTTCCTATATCCTTCCTGAATCTGAACTTTTCCAACTTGAAACCATTGCTGCGAGTCCTGTCTTGGTTGGATATTTTCAGCACGCTATTTACATCCCCTTTGTTTATTCCTGTTTTCCATTTGTACACCTCAATCATATCTCCCCTAATTCTACGCCTTTCTATAGAGTGCAGATTCAGGGCCCTCAGTCTATCCTCATAGGGAAGATTTCTGATACAAGGGATCAACTTTGTCATCCTCCTTTGTACGTTTTCCAGTGCATTTATATCCATTCTGTAATACGGTGACCAGAACTGTGCAGCATAATCTAAATGAGGCCTAACCAAAGATATATAGAGTTGAAGAACAACCTGAGGACTTCTGTTATTTATACTTCTTGATATGAAGCCAAGGATTATGTTAGCTTTATTGCGAACACTTGTGCACTGTTGTCTAGGCTTCAGATTACTACTAACCAGAACTCCTAAATCCTTCTCGCAATTACAAGTAATAAGATCTATATTATTCAGCTTATATGTGGCATGGTTATTGTCCTGCCCAACATTTAGAACTTTGCATTTGTTTACATTAAACTGCATCTGCCACTTCTCCGACCACTGCATCAGTCTATTCAAATCATCCTGGAGTGCTCTAATGTCCTCATTTGAATGAATTGGACGGCCTATTTTGGTGTCATCAGCAAATTTACATATGCTACTATTTATTCCCTCATCTATGTCGTTTATGTAAATTGTAAACAACAGGGGGCCCAAAACTGACCCCCAAAACTTAAAACTAAATTGTAAGAATTTTTGTAGATAGTATACAATGAGTAAAGGTGAGTATTTAAGCTATGAAATTTGAACATAGTTTTGTACTTTTGTCTTCATTATAAAATTAATTAAATCAGATTAAACAAATTAAAGCAATAATAATAATAAAATAATAAAAAGTTATGGTTGATAATTTATAAAATTAGTAAAGTTGCATATCTAAGTTATAAAGTTTGAATATAAGTTGAACATATCAATTAATTGTAGCAATTTATAGCAGCAATGCAACTAATTGAGTGAGATAACAATTTAAAACAATTAATTGCATTGCAGTTAGTTTACGTGGTCATTATAATGCAAGTGTTGTGGGAATAATTAGCTAAGTATTATTCATAACAGGTTTTACATTCATTCATTCGTTCGTTCATTCATACATTACATTGACTTGAATAGTCAGGTTTTACGTTAAGTGATTATTCTACTTTGCTGGGAATGCTTGATATTGAGCAATTAGCTTTGGGTGAGGTGGTGGTTTTTTAGCATCGTTTTGAATTGGGGTACAGGTAGGGTTTCTTTGGCAATGACAGGTAATGAATTCCAAATTTTCGTGCCTTTTATGTGCATTGAGTTTTTACATAGTGTTAGATGGACACGGGGAACATCGAGGAGTGATCTGTGTCTAGTGTTATGGTCATGTGTCCTGTTAAAATTAGTAAGGAGAAGTTTGAGTGGTGGGTTAATATCTGCATAGTGTTCTATGTATGTAATAGGCACAATAAAAAGTATGGATGTCTTGTATGGTGAGTAAGTTTAGGTTTTTGAATATTGGTGGAGTATGTTGTCTGGAGTGAGAATTTGTTATCATTCTAACTGCTGCCTTTTGTTGTGTTATTAGTGGTCTGAGATGAGTTATTGATGTAGAACTACACGACAATCTCGAACTTACCGTTGCTATCCAAATTTTTTGAGAAACTCGTGCACTAGAGATTATATTAGTTTATTACAGTACAAAGCATACTCAACCAATGCCAATTTGGCTTTAGAAAAAAACAAAAGCTCAAACGATGCAATTGTAAAGATGCTGGATCTACTTTACACAGCACTGTAAAAATAAGGAATATTCGTTAGGATTCTTTATTGACCTAAGGAAAGCTTTTGATACAGTAGACCACGGCATCCCACTCCAAAAACTTGACCACTACGGTATAAGAGGCCACGCGCTTTTAAAGACACAACCTCATCTACACTACCACAGGGAAGTGTCCTTGGTCCCCTGCTCTTCCTCCTATACATCAATGATCTTCCCAACGTATCCCAACACCTGAAACCAATTCTCTTTGCTGATGATACGACTTATGTCATCTCCAACCCAAATCTTGCCTCACATAACACCATTGTTAATGAAGAGTTACTAAAAATATCAACCTGGATGACTGCCAACAAACTTACACTTAACACTGACAAAACCTTCTATGTTATGTTTGGTAACAGAACAGGTGTTACACAACTGAACATAATGATTGACATCACTCCTATTGCTAAACACAATGAGGGCAAATTCTTGGGCCTACACCTGGAGAGCAACCTGAACTTCAGCACCCATATCCAACACATAGCAAAAAAAGTATCCAAAATGGTTGGGATCCTCTCCAAGATACGTTACTATGTACCACAATCAGCTCTACTCACACTATACTATTCACTCATCTATCCCTACCTCACCTATGCCATATGTGCTTGGGGATCAACAGCAACAACACACCTAAAACCAATATTAACTCGACAAAAAGCTGCAGTAAGAATTATCATGCAATCCAATCCCAGGCAACACCCTCCCCCCTCTCTTCTAACACCTAAATTTACTCACTGTTCAGAACATCCACACTTACTACTGTACAACCTACATTTACAGAACTATAAATTCCAATATTAACCCTGAACTAAAACGCTTTCTTGATAGTTGTGACAGGACCCATACCTGGAGTTTACCTGGAGAGAGTTCCAGGGATCAACGCCCCTGCGGCCCGGTCTGTGACCAGGCCTCATGTTGGATCAGAGCCTGATCAACAATGCTGTTATTGCTGGCCGCACACAGTCCAACGTATGAATGTGAAGGTTGTCGCCAATCTTCTCAGGAAAAGTATAATAGAAAAAGACTAATAACAAGAAAAATAAACACTATTTTAATAGAATGAAATTTAAATAATAAATACGTAAATATGAGTATAATAATCCTATATTAAAGAAAAATGAAAACAAAAAGATATATATATGATTCAAAGCTAAATATTTACAGCTGTGAGGATCTTGACACCGAAGCAATGAATCATAATGATGAGGACTCCGTGGTGGTGGTGGTGGTGGTGGTGGTGGTGGTGTTGTCTCGAGGTTTTCCACAAATCCAACAGTCTTCCAAACTGTTACAATGTCACAAATAATGTCAGGGACTCAGTTGAAAGTTGTCCCTTAGTGACGTCCAGTTGCCTGATGTTTCTAGTGTGTACTGAGGTACTACTGGTGTAGTGCAGGAATGGTGGAGGTAACTGTTTCTTACTTGGTGAGTACGCCGCCCCCCACTCAGCCTTGAATCCGATGATCCGAGCGGACACAGAGGACTGTGAAGGAAACCACAATAATTACTCACCACTCTAGCATTAATTTACATAGTAGGCATAAGGCCTTTAAAAGAAATGGAGAAACTGTATTAATTAACTCACCAAAAACCAAGGCAGGACATAGCAAAAGTGAAAGTTTTTAAACATGAGTGAAGCTCTGGCACAAAATAATGAAGATACAAGCAGCAGTGAAGTACTTACAGTGAGATCGAGCGTGGTCAGTCAAGTGATTTCAACCGGTGGCCGGAGCCCAGCATTACACCTCTCACCGGGTGGAAAAGGGGGGGGGGTATAGCAGCAGCGAGACACTCACCCCACCTTAACCAGCAAACTACCACTCAACCATCACTCTACATACCTTCACACTTTCATCACTCCTATCTATGGACTTTTCCCTCACACTCCCCCATACCAAGACTGCTAGTCAAGGAATAGAAGTAGAAATTATGAGGTAAAAGTCCAAAAAAAAAAATGAAAGTCGCATAAGTACAAATATTCTACTGACTGTCACGACTTAACCATTCAGAGAAATAATTAGATGAACCATTGATATACACAATATGAAACTTAAAAGCCTGGAGTGCCAATGTCCACCTCAAGAGAAGACTGTTGGTTCCCTTAAAAGTTTCTAGGTATACCAATGGTTTATGATCTGTTTCAAGAATCTTTCTCCAGTAAATAGAACTTAAGTTTGGAGATACCCCACACAAGGGCTAAGCATTCCTTTTCAATGGTTGAGTATCTAGTTTCTGGGGGTAGAAGTTTCCGACTCAGGAAACATACAGGGAAAGGGGTACCGTCATGATACTGCAATAATACGGCACCTAAACCTGTATTGGAGGCATCAGTTCTTAAGCAAAAGGTTTGCTAATATCTGGAATCTTAAGTATGGGACCTTTAGAGAATATTTCTTTAAGTTCATTAAACTTTTCTCGAGCTATATCGGAAAGTTCAAGAGGCTCCCTCACAGACTTCTTAAGGTAGTCCGATAAACTTCCGGTGAGGTTAGTAATATTGGGGATAAATTTAGCATAGAAATTAACAGAACCGAGGAAGCTACGCATGAGTTTCTTCGTTCTTGGGAATTTAAACTCTGTTAAGGCTTTGATTTTCTGGGGAAGAGGTTGCAAGGAGTTATCTGCTAGAACAAAGCCTAGATATCTAATCTGGTTATATGCCAGAAAGCACTTCTTTGGTTTTGCAGTGAGGCCATGTGCATGTAACCTGCGCAAGACTGACGTCAAAGTCTGGATGTGTTCATCCCAAGTGGATGTCATGACGTAAATATTGTCAAAATAAACGGACACGTTAGGCATATCACCCAGAACTTTCTTCATCAGTCTTACGTAGGTAGCACAGGCTGTTACGAGACCAAAGGGCATTGTCCTATATTGCATGAGACCTTGGTGGGTAGGAAAGGCGGTGTACTGCTTGGATGAAGGGTCTAACTTAACTTGATGATATGCTTGTGCGATATCAATTTCTGTAAAGAAAGTGGCATCATAAAACTTATGAAGGTCGTTATCTATGATAGGCATAGGTTCAGCATCCCACCGAGTGATAGCATTCAGTCCTCTAAAATCGATAGCAAGTCTATAGGAATTATCTTCTTTCTTAACCATGACCACTGGTGAACAATATGAAGAAACTGAAGGTTCTATGATGTTAAGTTTTAATAATCTGTCTACTTCTCGGTCGAATGCCTCCCTAAGATGAACTGGCACAGGGTATAATTTGCGTTTGATGGGAGTGTCTGTGACTAAATTAATCTTATGGATAACCGTGGAGGTTAACCCAGGAATGTCAGTAAAGACATCTGAAAAAGCCTTTACACATTTAAGGAGATCATGTTTCTTGCCTCTGTCCAATGAATCATTAATATTTAAGTTAGTAGGAACTGAGGGTTCTAGAGTTACAACATCTGGCAGTTCCTCATCTTCTACCTCAGATGTGTCAATAACACACACATTGCACTCCTCCGTGATTGACTCATGTTTATGAGGAAAAACATCAAAAGTATTTAGACAATTTACAGTGTTTCTCCTGTAATACTTCTTAAGAATGTTTATATGATACAGCTTAGGCTTCCCCTTGACTTCAATGAGGTAATCAACCTTCCCACAAATCTTTAGTACTTTGTAAGGGCCTTTCCAGGCCACTAATAATTTATTCGCTTTTATTGGTAAAAGTACCAGAACTTCATCCCCTACATTAAAACTTCTTCTCTGACTCTTTGCATCAAAATAGGTTTTATATTGGTTCATGGACAAAGTTAAGTTTTGAGAAACTAAGTCAGAGGTCTCCTCCAGTTTAGATCTCAAGTCAAGGAGAAACTGATAAGACGACTGAACCTCAGCACTTCCCTCTTCATTAGTCCATAAGTCATGAAGGATTGATAGTGGACCTCTGGCCTGTCTACCATAGAGAAGTTCAAAGGGTGAGAACCCTAATGAATCACTGGGAACTTCCCTCATGGCAAACAATGCACAGGGCAGGTAACGATACCACTCCTTAGGTTTAAGGGAGCAAAGTTTCCTTAAAATGGACTTTAGGATGGAGTGTTGTCGTTCAATCCTCCCATTACAGCTGGGATGATATGGAGTGGTGAAAAGGGGTTTCACCCCCAGAAGTTGATAAAGATGTTGCATAAGTTTGGAGGTGAACTGCGTCCCCCGGTCTGACAAAATCTCTCTGGGGATACCCACCCGTGAAAAGATGGACAAAAGGGCTTCTGCTACCTCTATAGTAGTAATTGACTTAAAGGGTACAGCTTCAGGAAAACTGGAAGCATAATCCACTAATGTAAGAATATATCTATGTCCCCCAGATGAAAGTGGTGATAAGGGACCAACAATGTCAATGGCTACTCTCTCAAAGGGTACTGAAAAAATAGGCATTTTGACCATAGGTACTCGCCGGGTACCTCGGGAGGATGACAGTTGGCAAACCTTACAAGATCTACAATATAAAGTGATATCTGAGGACATTCTCCGCCAAAAATAGGTGTCCTTAATTTTATTTAAGGTCTTACGGTGAGAGAAATGTCCAGCCACTGGTAGATCATGGGCCATTTTAAGAATGGTCTCCCTGCACTGGCTTGGGACAACTAGAGTGGAGTAGGCTATATCGTCTGAATGAGGCTTAAATACCGATTTGTATAGAATACCTCTAATGTATTCAAATTTGTATGAAAAGTCTTTCCTTTGAATAACCTTATTTTTACTAGCTGAATCATGGCAATTCTGGAGAGAAGGGCAATTACGTTGTAACTTGACAAAGTCATCCTTAGATATTTCCAATGGTTTTAGGTCAGGAAAAATCAAAGGATGAATAGCAGGAGAAGCTAGTGCTTTGCTCTGTGTCCTAGTTAATACCTGGATGGATTCAGAGACAATATCATCACTTTCATCTAAAGATTTAACAGGTGATCCTGCTACCTTGTTATCGAGAGCATCATCATCTGTTCCTACAGCCTCGGGAACAGAATTAGAGAGGGGTTTTTCTGAGTTTAAAGGAAGAGGAGCTGAAACACTTACGTCCCATGAGGGTAGTGAAAGGTCCCCCTCTGACGGGAGAACGGCACCTTTTACATTACCAATAAGTACTGAACATGAGGTGATGGGGGCGAGTACGACTTCGGACCACCCTGTAAACCATTTAGACCTAATGTAACAGCGGATGGTTGGGAATGTGACAGATCGGCCCAAGTAGTCTGTAAGAATAGTGGAGGCATGAGTGGGTTTGAGATTGGAAATAGCAGATATGACAATACATGTGCATCCTGTGTCTCTTAATATCGTAGACACATTAAGACCATTAACTGTCCCTGAACAAAAAGGGTGCTCGTTCATTACAGTCTTTGAAACACCTACCAACTTGTTGAACTTTTCGAAGGGCAATCGGGCGTTTATGCCCTTTCTTACCAACACAGTGACACACTGGGATAAATGATGCTTGGTTTACTTTCACTAGAAAGGTTTAGTCCTCCTCCATCCGGTGATACTTTGCCTTTCGATCGATCCCTTTAGGTCCTTATAGGAATTAGGGCTTCGCATCAAGTCAGCAGCCTCAGCAACTTCCACAGCCGTAATCAGATTACGTTCTCTAATGAAGGTTCGTATTTGGGGGGGCAGAGCCGTCAGGAACTTTGGGCGGCAACCATGAAATCTCTAAGAGATTCATAAGTGTGATCAATTCCGCACTGTCTATCCAAAAATCAAACAACCGAAAGAGTAATCTGTAATGCTGGAAATTCTGGGCCGTGTTGAATGCGGCATACCTGAAATCCTTCCTATAAGAGTTAGTGGTTTTCTGGTAGGTTAAGAATTGCCTTCAACAGATTATAGTCACAAATGATATCATGGGAACAAAGTTGCATAAATGTTCAAAGCTGTCCCTGAAAATAACATACCCAGCCTAGTAGCCCACGAATCAAAAGGCCATTCACAGAGGGTAGCTGTATTTTCAAATCTGATAATATAAGAAGTTATGTCTTCCCTCTGTGAAGGGTGGGAAGTTGGGGTATATGAAGGGGGACGCTCCATACGCCCTCATTTAATTGTTTTGGGCAAGACCTGTTTCTTATTCTCAAACCTGACGAGTTTCTCTTTCACGTTTTTCTTCTTTTTCCGCCCACGCTCCCAGCCGGGTTTTTCCCTGTATTTCCGGGCCCTTTTCACGATTCAGATATCTTTTAATTTTTTTTTTCATTTTTTTTCTTTTTTTTTTTAACTGTTTTTTGTTTTTGATCTCTTTCAACTGTCTCCCTTGTTTCTTCAACTCTCCTTTTTTTGAATTTTTGGTACCCATGAAAGACCGTTTCTCCGGGTTTGCTTATCCCAGATTCTTTCCAGAACTGGTTTTCCCTCCATACTAACCGATAACTTAACCCTTCGGGGAATGAAACGGGATAAATAGAAACGAGGGGAAAAACCGCCCCGCTAAAACCCGAACAAAAAAACCGGAGGGTTCAACCTATTTGATTTATACAGCAAATTTCCCCGGAGCCCATGCCAGCCCCAAACCCAACCCAAAAGGAGAAGGGGACCATTTGACCACCCACTCTTTCATTTAAATCAAGAGGTTCCATGCCAGTTCCCTTGATATAACATAAGAATTTCAATGAAGAAGTTTTATACTAAAAACCCGACCCAGAGTCTATTCCAAATAATTTCAAGCCAAAACAAAAGGGTGAAAAGAAGTAATTAGTACTTTCCCCCTTTGATTTGATAACATAAACAGATAATTAAAAACCACCAAACCCTTAAAAACCCCTTAACGGAGCCCCACTTTTAGGAAAAGAATATTTAGGGTTGGAGAACCCCCCCGGGGGGGGTTTTTGGGAATCACCGAGTCCCCTGGGGCGGAGTTCCAATAATGTCGTCGGTGGCCCTTTTAAATTTTTAAGAGTAGTTTTTAGTCGTGAGGCGTCGAATTTGATTTTGAATTTTGGAAAGGTTTTTCCCCACTTGTAAAGGGTTTGTCCCCCAAACCCTTCTAGAAAAAGATAATAGAAAAGATTAATAACAAAAAAAAAATAAACACTTTTTTAATAGAATAAATTTTAAATAATAAATCAAAAGAATAAAAAAACCCAATTAAAAGAAAAGGAAGAAAACAAAAAGATATATATATATGATTCGGAAAATTATTTACAGCTGTGAGATTTTGACACCGAAGAAATAAATTTAAAAATGATGAGGACTCTGGTGGGGGGGTTTTTTTTTGTTGTTTTCGAGGCCAAACCAACAGTTTTCCCAAACTGTTACAATGTCACAAAATGCCCGGGGCCCAGTTTAAAAGGGCCCTTAGTTAAGTCCAGGTCTGATGTTTTTAGGGACTTTTTATATTTTTTATTTTTTTGAAAAAAATTACAAAACACATGACAATCGGAACAAAGACAGAGTGATAACTTTAAATACAAGCACTAACTGCTTTTGGGTAACAACAGGTAAAAAATTCCTACTTAAAAAAAATACAGCTAAAAACAATGCACAAAACCAGAAAACTTATCCCCAAGCTACCCCCTCCATAACAAAAATAATAACGATGTACAATTCCAAGGAATAATTACAAACACCACTAATGACGTAATGAAGATAAAAATATATTTTTTATACACCCAGTGCATTTACAGTTTGTAGTACAGACAACGACCTGGGGGAACTTATTACTACAAATAAAACAAAAAACACACCAAAAAGGGGAAATATAATAAATTTTTACTAAAGCGCCAACCCTTTTCAAAACTAAAACACTGTTGATCATTAACATCAATATGTTAAGTAAGCAAAAATACCACCACCAGTGTATAATAACGAAGCACCGGGAAAATAGACCCACTTCAACTGAAAACTTTAACAATATAAAAACAGGAAAGGAATGAGCTTCCGAAAAAAAGATATGATATTAGATGACAGCCCGACAAAAGGAATTAATATTTACAAAAAATTAACAAAGGAGACATAAAACAATCTTTCCCAAAACTGCCTTCAAAAAGTAAGGCAAAAATGGAACATGAGAAACCAACTCGGGGAAACTAAGTTACATAACAACAGTGGGAAAGTTTTATACCAAGGTGGAAAAATAAGAACCCCCCTATAACCATACATCACCGTCCAGTAGTTGAAGAAAAAGCCACCTGGTTACCCCTGACCCTTATTTTCCCTAGGGTTTTTCCCCACCCGTTCCATACCACACATCCCCACATCCAGCCCGGGGTCATATCCCCCTGAGTTCACCGGGACCACCACCTCCCCCATTTCTTTCATTTTTTACCCTCCTGTTGCCCCAGTTTCCAAACCTCCTCACAGCTTTTAGTAAAAATACCCACCATCAACTCCCAAAACCCACAGAAAGCTGAATCCCCCCCTCCGACATAAAAAATCCCTATTTCTACAATTTTTTTCCAAAACACAGCAGCCAAAGCTTGACTCCTTTCACTCCCGACACCCCCTCTTCCCCATGATACAAGTAGTTCGCCACTAAAATACCGCCTTTTCTACCTCCCCCCAAAACCTCCCACACAAAGTTTAAGGCCGAAAGTTGAAAGCCCTTTTCTCCCCCCCCCTTGTAACATTTTTTTAAACTTTTTACGAAAAACTTTCAAAAGGACAAAAATACACCGATGATACACTGTATCTTCCTCCGCATTTATAAACACAGCCTCCTATCCCCTACCGAAAAAAAATTGCTGATAATGATCCCATTAAAATTTATAATTTTTCCACGTTTTTCTGGTTTGAGCCACACTTTCTTTATCCTCAATAATATATGGTTAATGTCTTTTTTTCGATTCAAATAAAATTTTCAATTATAGCTTTTTTGCCAAGCCCATAGCATATTTTATAAAATTTCTTTTAATATTTAATTTTTTTGAAATTGTTTGCTGGCATATAACCCCCACGAAACTAACTTCCTTTACCCATCCACCCCACCCCATCCCATTTTTTTCATGTTAATAAAGTAAAGGGCTCGACACCTGTAAAATTTACTCTTTTTCCCTTTTTTAATTCGGATGATCCAGCAAACACGGTACCCATTCCCCCCAAACCCTGCTACCACACCTAAAATTATGTTTTAAATTTAAATCAATTTAAACTTTTGCCGTAGAGTCTCAACCCCTTTCTTTTCATTTTTTTGCCCTAACCCATTCATTAATTGTTACACACTGGAAAATAATGCTGGTTTCCCCTTTTCGGCCTTGGCAGGCCAAAAGACAACCCTTTTTCCTTTTTTTAAATTTTTTTCCTTTTAATATTGTTTTTACACCGCTTCCTTTTTGTATTTTGGGTTTTCGTTCGGGTTTGTCCCAAAGTAATGTTTGTGCAGGGTTAGATGTTTCACTATCAGGGGAAAAAAACGCCGTTTAGGGGAGCACTCACACATCATTTTTTTTAAATTTACTTGGTGAACACTGAATTTTTTCTACAAGGCCGAATCCAACACAACCCCTTTGGTTTTCAGCCCTTATTTGACCTTTTGCCCGACTTCATTGTCACTCACCGCCCCAACCCAGGGTCATTCAATATGTCCCGCAACACTCAGCAATGGCAGATCATACTTTCTTCATTTTTTTTTCATTTTCCACGTCAGGGGTTTTTTTACCTTTTCCGCCACGGGTTTTTTACTTTTCCACCACGGTTGTTTCCATTTGTGCGTTGTGGAAACTTGGAAGGGTTCTCCACCGACGATGCCCAAAAATTTTGGGAAAGGTTTCTTGTACGGATGATCCTTTCCATGTTTCTCGTCTCACCCCTTTACTCCAAAACTGCACCTATGCCTGGTTACCCACCTTTTTCTCATAGTTTGCCGCAACAAAGGTCCGGGAAAACATATACGGATGTAAGCCCTTGCCATATAAGCCCACAAATTCAGAATTTGTCAGGACCATAGGCGATGGGTCTTGCGCCTAACGAGAATGAGCTTTTTGGCAGGCCTCAAGGGCCTCGGTCCATTTGAAACTTTGCCATATGAAATTTCATATGCATAAATACTTGCTGATATCCCCTGGTCCTTTTTTTCGGAAATTTCGACCCGCAAAAGTGATTTGGATAAGTCCTTCAGACCAACTAAAAGGTTTGATCCAAATGTGAACTCCCGATGATTAATTAGCCCCCTAAGCGTCGCCGTCGAGTTTAACGGGGAAAACTTGTTTTTCCCCATTTTAATGCACACCGTGAGATTATCATGTCATTTTGAGGCATCTGTAGTATCAAAACAGTACAGCCGGTTGCAGCCCCCCCCACCATTCTATAACACAGTGGGTTTATTCTTCTTTTGCTTTTCCGTTTGGGAAAACAAAGTGTCCAAAAGCCGCAGAACAACTCAAAAAACTAAAACCCGACGTTTTTGAGCGGTGCGAATTTTTTTTTGAAGATGGCGCTGAATATTTATATTGTTAACAATTGGGTGTGTTTATATTGTCTTTTTAATTTTTGTAAAAGTAAAAAAAGTCATTGGGTCGTTGTCTGTACTTTACAGACGGAATAATAAGACTTGGGGGGGTGACTATAAGTAATTTTTGTACCCGTCCCCACGTCATTTTGTTTTTTGGATAGGGCTCGGGGTTTATGTACACGGTTAATTCTGTTCATGGATTTGGGAAAACATGATGACGGGTTTTCCTTTGGCATTGTAGGTTGAGCTTGGTGGAAAAAATTTTTAAAACCTTGTTGGTTTTGCCAAGCACAGTTAGTGTTTTTTATTTTAAAATTATCACTTGTCTTTTTTCCGTATTTTATGGTTTTGAATTGTTTTTCATAAAAAAAACCGGAACTTTATTCACTGTATATCAATTGGGAGGAGGGGAACCATCCGGGAAAAATTTGTGATTTTCTCGAATAGTCGATAGCCACCCCTCCGTTTCCATAATCACCCCTGACAAAAAACGACTGCACGCCAAGGGAGGGGTTTCCCATATACCTCCTTCAGCACCCCTCAAAAGTTTTTTTCTCAATGAACACCCCACCCCTTATAGTTTGTTTTTTTTAGCTGATATAGGATGACAATCGGCAGTAAGTTTTTGCAAAACCCGGTGGTCTCCCTTTTTAAAGTGCTAAGACCACAGACAACGAGAGAGGAAGTCACCTCAATGTAAGGTAACACTACAGACGGCTTCGGAAATTTCTGACAAGTTTTACTTTAAAAAGACAGGTGGCAAAAAAAGCAATGCTTTTTGATAATCCTGCCATTAACTCTAAGGTTTACTTTAAAAACCCTAAGTCGAATAGAGAGAGTTTTGATGCATGGAAACGGTACCTGATGAGTGATGTACTCAAGGAGTGGCTTAACCCACGCCGTGAAAAAACTTCGACCCGCCCCCGTCAACCCAGACCATCTACTTCTTTTCCCCTGATGAACACTTTCAACGCCTTGAAAATTTAATGGAGCAGCCGCAGAATTTACTGCTAGAGTCGCCGGTCGGAATGCGTAGAAGACTAGTTTTTGTTGATGTATAGCCCCGACATATTTTAGCAAAGACTTTTATGGCATTGATGGCACATTGCTTTGAGCGATTGGGAGGTGAGTCTTGAAAACCACAAAGAAACCCCCCGGGCCCCCGCACCCGCTGCCCCCGGCGTTCCCCAAACCTTAAAAGGGTCTGGTTTCGGGCGTTTTTTAATTTCGAGAAGGCTGGGTAGTATTGTACATTAGGGATTTTTTGGCCCGAATTTTATGTTTTGCCTGGTCAGGAGGGCTAATTTCCAAGTTTTTTTCCCATAAACCCCGCCTTATTATTGGTAATTGCAGGCCACTGATAAAAGCATCCTATGATTTTTCCCACAATACTGGCGTCACGCCGGAAGTTACAGTCCTTACTAATTTTTTTTTCAATGCTTGAAAGTATTCCTCTGATTCACAATTTCGCTGGCCAGTTGCAAGACGATATCGGCAAAGATTTTTTTGGGCTTATTATACTGAGATTGAGGGCTTTTGGATAGCATTTTTCATATATTAACTTGAAATACCCTTTTAAGATTTTGGTTTCAAAGTTGATGAGCAGGCTTAGTTTTTTCAGATCTTCTGAGGAAATTTTTCTAAGAATTTTTTGAAATTTTTAACAAGGTTTATCTGAGCAGCCATTGATACACTGGGGTTGGAATCTACCTTTTTATTTCAGAAACGCCCATGTTGGGAGCCCGGGCCCAGAATCGCCACCAGGTAGCCCAGATATGTCCCCCAAAATTGGTGATAAAAAACGGCCCATTCCTGCCTTATGAAAAAAAATTTCATGGTAAATGTTCCCAAAAGAAGAAAATTTAGATTTCCGCCTGCGACGGGAGGCATATGTTCTGAAAGTTTTAAACCACTGGCGACATATTTAAGCTTACTATGTAAAACTGCATCACGAATGTATCTGAAAAAAAACCACATGCATGTGCCCAAATTTTACTGTTTTTGTTATTGTAAGGGGGGCCCCGGGGGTGGTGAGATGGTTCTGTTTCGGTTTTCCCACAAAGGGGGGATTTCATAGTTAAACAGGGCGCAGGTTATTGCAGGATGCAGGGAGAATGTAAAAAAGGAGATGGATGATTAGAGGGTATATGCAGCAGAACAGGGTGCCCGGAGAGGAGCCAGACCCCCTGAAGACCGAGGGAGGTGTTTAAAAGGGATAATTTTTGGGGTTTTGGGAGTGTTTGTTTTGTAAAAAGTCAACGAGAGAGTCAGGTTAAAGGAGGGTCCATCAGCAAGAATGGGGAAAGGGGAAAGGGCCAGAGGGAAGACCATTGGAGGTAATTTTTGCGCTCCCCTGATAAAGTGGACAGGGGCCAACAGAATATGTCGAACCGACACTAGAACCTGACAAGTCACAGAGAGGGCAGGGGGCCTCTCCATGAGATACCCATGCGAAGACGTAAGACGAGTGTGGCCATTTCGAAAACAAAGGTAGTTCCAACCTCAACATTGGTGACAAGAAGAGGCCAGAACCCAACTTTTGGTATTTGAATGAAAAAAGGGAAAAAGGGGGTCAGACCAGCGATGTGCAACGGGGGGGGGGTAGCAGGGCCGCAAATAGTTATAAAAGGAACAATTTATGAAACTGGAAGGTTGGAAAGCCGACCACAGCAGGTTTTTGTGCCCCTTGCCCCCGTAAGTCAAAATGACAGGGACCCAAAAAAACAATATCTTTGTGCTTGCTAGAGACATTAAAACCAGGTGAAAGAAGAACTAAAAAGGGGGGGACATAGATAGCCTAAAGCACTAGAGTTGAAACGACCACAAATGGTGATAGATAGAGCAATATAGAAGGAAAGAATGGCAAAATTTTCCCAAATATGGCGAGGGTAAGAGATGCCCTCCCCCCCGACGCCGTCCAGAAACACCGCTGCGAAACGACGCCGTTAGCGAATGAACCATCGTGGCCCCGGGGATGGCAGGGAATGGGGCGGAAGTGGTCTGGGAAGAGCGAAAGCCCCCTTTTGGTGGCGCCTTCCCGGCCGTGAGGAATAAAAACAGACTTTTGAAGGGGAACCCCCAAGGAAGAGTGATTTTTATATGAACATATAGAGTGGTAGCTGAAGGAAGAAAAAAAGTGAATGTAGACGAAGAAAAAGGGAAGAAGGGCAGGCCGACGAAAAATAAAGATCTTTTTACTAACTTTTTGTAAAATTTCTAAAATTTTGGAAGGTTTCCCGGCCCCTTTGGGAACTTTTAAAGAATGCAATGTGCATCTCGACGATCGGACAAGGAGGGAAAATGTCGCTTACATAGATTTTTCCTAAACCGGGAAGACCACCAAGGCAAGCGAAAACCCCCGTTTAGGGAAGATGGGGATTTTAGCAGGAAGGCGCGAATATATCTGGCCCTGGCCCCAAAATAATCGAGTTTGATAAAATTGGTTGAATGAGACGAGAGATTTCCCCTACGTGCCCCAGGGTTAATTTTAAAGGGAGTTCAGCGGCGGGGCCCCCAAGTTGTTTCCCAGAGAGGTAATGTGGGGGCAAGACATCGACAGTCGAACAGGAGGCCGAGAAACCGGATTGACACTTTTTTGGGATACGTAAGCGTATAGTAAGGATGTTTAGAGACATTGAAGTTTGAAATTTGGGGAAGTACATTAGAATAACCGTGAGGGCAATCGGAAACCGTGATGGCAGGCGGGGGAAACTGCAGGGAGGTGAATTTTGGCACTGCACAAGAGAAAATTTCCAAGAGGTAGGGACCCCAAAAATGGATGGGAGAACAGATGCCAGATTATTTATAGCAAGCAGAAAGAGGTTTTTTTTTAGAACACTTTCGTGGACACCTTGCTTGAATCGGAAAGTTCATACTAAGAGAAATCAAAAAAAAGCCAAGAAAAATTTGTATTTTTCCCTTGGCCTAAGATGCCTAAGTTTTTATTTTCTCCAGTAACATGTTTTCAAGGTCAAAAAGATAGCAACCGAGTGGTTATTAGCAAAGGCATTACAATATAGGGGATCCCCGCAGCAAGGGTCAATGGCAGATGGAAAACGGAAGCATATTGACTGGGAGACTATTGTGATTTTTAAATACCATCAAATGTCTTTTTTCAGACTTTCCCCCATCACCTTGCAACTGCACTGGAAGGATGGACGGGAAGAGATCACATCCCGAGAACTGGTGCAAAACAATGGCGACTTACACCCGGAAACTCTTAAATAAGAAAAAATTTGTGAACGAAGAGCAGACTGATGAAAAATGCTGTAGCATATGAATATGTATGCCTTTCCGGGCCCAGCTGCCGATATCGGCAAGCAGAGAGGGCTCCCGTTTTTAAGGGTAAAAGGCACATATAAAAATTCTTTCTAAGAGAAGAAAAATTAAGGGCTTAACTCACTGGCAGACTTAGAAGAGGAACGAGGGCAGAGATGAGCCCCCGAGATATGCGGACTAGATGATTACATTCAGTGGCAAAGGGAAAGGGGTGTGCTATATCGACACAAGCAACCTGAAGAACAGGAGCGGTCGGGGAGAACATTATTTATTTTTTTTAGATCAACGAAGGAGCCGAAGTACGGAACGTAATCTCGCCCCGAAAGGTTTTAGCATCAATGAAAACCGGGAGCATGCCCTTCTGTTTAATTGGGAGTTCTGGGTTCTGATATACGATACCGCCCCATCGGCATTTAAACGCACCCCTGGGGCACAGAGAGACCACAGATTGAAGCCACTGTAAGACGGGAGAGAGATGAAACTCATTATTGAGGACGAGGAGAACCCCAAGAAAAGGAGTAGATGAAGGTCTTTGGTCAATTGCTGGCAATGGGAGGGAAAAAAGGACCCCCCCGGATGATGGGGAAAAGACTGCCCTGTAAATCCGGAGACGACCCGGGAAATTTTAGACTGTTGGGGGAAGAGCAGATGGAGAGATCGATGGGAGAAAAAAATGAGTGAGGATCAAAATGTAGAGGAGTATTTAAAATTTGGGGGAAAAGAAGCAGAAATCCCAACTGAAACCAAGGAAAACCAACAGGCGATCCCAAGAGAAAATGGTAAAATCGCCAAGTAATAAAAGGTGGCGGTAAGGAAGAAAAACCCGAAAACCCAAAATCTGATAGACAAATGCCGGAGGGAAGATATAAAAACAAGTGAACCACCCCATTCGGGGATACGGCCATGAAAAGGGAAAAAAGAAATAGAGCTGACGGTATGGAAACAATTGCGATAAGAAGAGCAATTTTTAGTTCCATCGGAAAAGGATTTGATGAATATAACAAATCTTTGGCCTGAAAGGCCCTGAAAAACAGGATTGTATTTGGTTTTGAACAGACCCAACAGGAAGGGAGGAGAAAACCCCCAGCTCAACCCCTAAAGCTGGGATATTCCCCCGAAAAATAACCATGATTGAAGGAAGATATAAGTGAAAGTGAGAGAACTATGACTAGGTTAGAAATTTCATGTGGGGGAGGCAGAGGAAGACCTGTAATCAGAGGAGGAGGCCCGGTAAAAGGAAGGAGACGAAAGAATACAAAACCCCTTTTTCAGGTGGAGCCCCCGAGTTCCCCCGGAAAATTTTCGGGTTTACGCCTGCGGCCGGCTGACAAGCTTATGTTGACAGACCCCGTTTTTCATTTAAAAGTTTTGGCCGCACGTATTCAAACGAGAACCACGTTGCTGGTCGGTACCAACTTAGGTCCCCGTCCAGTCCCCTTTTTAAGACAGCCAGGGGGATCCCTGTGTGCTGGGAGGCAGTTGAACACCCTGCCCTGAAAACTATGTGTTGTCCTCAACGTGTTAGTGGCACCGGGCCTTGGGGGATGACATCCTTGCAAGCCTTTTTCCGTGGAGGATTTGGGGTTGGACTTTCGAAATTTTTTCCACATGTATATAATAATGTTTCTCCGCCTGATTCTAGGGAGACAGGAGAAATTTCCCGCGTCCCAAATGGGGGCGTCCCTAATGGGCGGCAGAAGGTTCTCACTTCGTCAGCAATTTACCTGTTTTGAGGTGCAGAGGCACAATTTTTCAGCCTAGATAAAAGCGTTTAAAAAAACGTCAAAAAGGCTTGAAATTCCCCGGTTTTAGTTCTCATTACCCCATCCCCATTTAGCAGTTTGTTTTCACGGTTTATGGTCCTGGAAGGTGAATCCTGACATGATCACCCGTTTTTTGACATTGTGCCTATTGTGTGATTGGAATTAGTTTGTACCGGGGATGAGATTTAATTTTTCCCCCGTTTCCCGGGGATTTGAGATTATTTCATCATGAACTTCATTGTTTTTTAAAAGGCAATTAAAGATTTGGATGTCCCCCCGAGTCTTGGGGTTCCCAACGGGGGAAACCCTGTCATACAGATTCGGTTTTATTTGCAAGGAAGACACGCTTTTTTATGTCGATATGAGATGAACAGGATGGGGCAGTCCCGTCCCCGGGCGGCTTTTCATTACCCGCCCCAGACTTTACCCCGTTAGTAGTGTCCATTTTCGGTCCAGTTTGAAATATATTTTCAATAGCTTCAGTTTTTTCGAAGTCAAAAAATGCGGAATGTGACTACATTGTTGAGAGAGCAACTATGAGTCTATAGACTTTTTTAAAAAAAGTAGAGGGAGGAGATAGAAGGGAAACTGTCGAAGGGTTGGGAGGACAGGATAAAGGTAGTGTGGGAGGAGGATGAACCTCAAAGCAAGAATTAGCCAGAGGCGAAGAACTAGTAGGGATTTTTGGGCAGGAGAAGAAGGGCCCCCGAGGTTTTTTGAAGGACGAAGAATAGACTTTAGTGAGGGGAAAGGTGGGATAGAGGGAAGCGAGGTAGGGACTCGAGCCAAGAACATCAAAAGATCGAGAAGGGTGCTTTTAGATACACCACAGGAGCCATGGAAGTGGACCCCAGAAGGGGCGATTTTAGAATGCGAGAATAGGAAATACGGGGAAAATCTCCTGGATAGATAGAGACGGCTAAACATAAGAGAGCCTCGCTTTTGAGACAATTTGGGTTTGGGTTATTCAGGTAAACCTGAAACGGGGGAATGATGGATGTGCTTATGACAGAAGGCAAGAGGGAGGTAGAGTACAAGAAGAACTGGGATTGTCAAAGCACCACAGACTGGGATTCGGCCCCGGGGCCCGGGAAAAATTTGCTGGATGACCAAAAACCGCAAAGGAGACCCGGGAATCAAGGCCGGAGAAGACCCAAGGCCGACGACGTGGTTTTCCAGTCGTCCCTGGTACCGGGAAGCAGGTGACAAACCCGGGCACCAGCAAGAGGTACGGGGGCATGAGAGGTGCCCAAAGAGTTGTCCTAACGAGGCAGGGCCGTACTGGGTGCTTATCGGGAAAGGGGTGGTTTTGGGGTTCATGGTTTGGGGTAACCCAGGAGTGGTTACTTCTTTTTTATTTTTAAAAAAAAAAGAAAGAAGAAAAGAAAATAAAAATAAAAAAGAAGAAAAAAGGAACGTGGGGAAGGCCCCGGGAGGGAAGGGGCGCAAACTCCCCGAGAGAGGACCTCAACACCGGCAAGTAGTGCAGATGCTGATGGAACCCTTTAATACCCCCCCCCCTTCATGCCGGGAAAAGAAATGAAAAGAATTTACTTTCCCCGGCCTTTTTCGAAGGAAAAGAGAGGGCGGGAACCCGCCTAGCTATACCGCTGGCCCCCACCCCGGAACTGAGTGGGTTTTCTAGAGATAACCTGCCTGAGATATTTGCGCACTTTTGGGGGTGACGGAGAGGATCGACACCCCCAGATCAGATTCACGGCAACAAACCCCACGCAGGGTTTTTAACGGAATGGGATGGACCACGATACCTCCACCTGAAACCCAGAATGCCTGAGGAGAGAAGCCCCCAGGAAAAACGGGGAAAAATGGAATGGGAGGAGGGGGAGGGAAAGAAAATGGGAAATGTAAAAGAGGGGAGGGGGAGGGGGGTATGTGGTCTGGTCTGAGAAGAAGACCAAGGTCCACCTGCCCGGGACAGTTTTTAAAAGGAAAGGACCCCCTTTAAAGAGGGAAAAACCCAAGAAACCTGACGACAGTTGGGAAAAGGAGCCGAAGGTACAATGGATGATCAGAGACCCTCCTGTGAAACTTTTGGTCACTCGAGTTCCACAGGGTAAGTGAGCCGTTAGGAGCCTTAAACATACCACGGATCGGCCTCGGAGTTCAGGAACCCACACACTCAACTAAAACATACACACATCGAGTTGACGGAGGTGACTATGTACATTATAATTGATAGATTTATTCACCTAGGAACACCTAGGCAAAGTTACGTTAGAAACTAATAGTGGGATTATTGAGGCAACGTTAGATTATTAATACTGCAGCTCTAGCCTAATATAGGTATTTATAAGCCTTAAATAGAACATTAGATTATGTTAGCTAACGAGAACTAGCAGCTCCACCTTGAATCTAAGCGGGAGAAGCGCTAGTCCTCTTCTTGACTTGGACACCGTGGTGATAACAGGGTACTAAGAGCAAGAGCTGGCCCCCCACGTGTCTTCAAAATACTTGCCTGGGAACCAAGAATCACAGAGGCTTCCGCGTACTGTGGACTCGTCTCTGGCCCAGGCCCCCGCAGTAAGATAATATACTCTGCATTTCTCTTAGTATAGCTGGCCGATATTCTGATGTAAGTGTTATTTGAGCTGTGGGTTATAAGTGAGCGAAGGCCCACTATAAGGTAATAATTGTGGGCAATCCCCTTAAGTATTAGTCTAGAAGCTAGTGTTACTTACTGCATATATTGCTTAAGGGTATCCTTTGAATCCAGGAACTCTGAGGTGCAGCAGGACACTAATTACCACTTCATTTGCAGATTAAGTTTCTCCACTGCACATGGTGTTAGGAGGGGGTTATAGATAAGGAAGACAAGGACACACATAGCCACTTTTTCAAGTAAACCCCTTCCAGTATTGTGTAGGCAGTGTGGATTCCCTTACTGCAATTAGCTAGAAATTTGTACCATAGCCACTTGTAAGTCTGAGAGAAGTGTCTCAGAGTGTCGGTGTCAACAGTGCTTGCTCTAAGTGCAGCTTACAAGGAGACAGTCCCAAAACAAGTTTCTACACCACCGAACGTCTAGTAAACGTAATTTGATGAGTTTTGCCACTAGAAAATTTAAACCCGTGAGTGGTGGCCCAATCAGAAACCCGGTTGATGGCATGCTGGAGGAAAACTGCAATGAAGTGACAGTCAGCACCCGCACAAGCTATAGCAAAGTCATCCACATAGAGCAATGACCAAATATTGGATGGGATAACAGATGCCAGATTATTTATAGCAAGGAGAAAGAGAGTTGTGCTCAGAACACAACCCTGTGGGACGCCTTCAGCTTGGACAAATTCCGGGAAAAGCTCATTACTAACCCAGACACGGAAATGTCTGTCAGTTAAGAAGGCTTTAAGGAAAAATGGTAGATTGCCTCGGAGGCCTAAGGAGTGGGCCTGGGCCAAGATATTATACCTCCAAGTTGTGTCATATGCCTTCTCAATGTCGAAAAAGATGGCGATAACCGAGTGGTTATTCGCAAAGGCATTACGAATATACGTATCCAAGCGCAGCAAGGGGTCAATGGCAGAACGGCCCTTACGGAAGCCATACTGACTAGGGGAGAGACTATTGTGAGTCTCTAAATACCACATCAAACGTCTATTAACTAGATGTTCCATCACCTTGCAAACTGCACTGGTAAGAGCGGTGGAACGATAGTGGGAGGTATCACGTCCCGTAGTACCTGGTTTGCTTAAAGGGAGAACAATAGCAGACTTCCACAGCTGGGGAAGGACGCCTTGCGACCATATAAGATTAAAGAGTCGTAAGAGGACACTAAGAGGAGACTGATGTAAATGCTGTAGCATACGAATATGCATGCCGTCTGGCCCAGCTCGGCAAGTGGGAGTGTTGCCTCCAGTTCTTGAAGGGTAAAAGGCACATTATAAGATTCTTCTCTGAGAGAAGAAAAATCTAAGGGCTTTAACTTGCTGGCAGACTTAGAAGAAAAGAACGAGGGGTATATATAGAGCCCCTGAGAAATGCGAACCAGATGATTACCGATTTCAGTGGCAACGGCAAGAGGGTGTGCTATATCGGCACCGGCAACCTGAAGAACAGGAGCCGGGTCGGGGGAGAATTTACCACTCAATTTCCACACTTTCTTCCAAACTGCACTCATCAAGGAAGCCGAAGTGACGGTGGAAACATAATCCCGCCAGCAAGTGCATTTAGCGCTGTATGACATGGTGAGCAATTGCTCTCTTCTGCTTAAAATCAATGAGTCTCTCTGTGGTTCTGTTATACCGGTACCTGCCCCATGCAGTGCGTTTCAAACGTACTGCCCGAGCACAAGCAGGAGACCACCAAGCACCCATTCTGAGAATGCTTGCCAGAGGTTTGGGGGATAGAATGCAAAGCTGCTGTGAAGACGGAAGATGAAAAGAGATGTAAAACCTCATCAATGGAGGATGAGGAAGGAACCTTATGAAAGGCTGTAAGATGTGCGTAAAGGTCCCATTTCGCCCGGTCAAATTGCCAGCGTGCGCTATGAAGAGGTGGAGAATATAAAGGGGACTTAAGGATGATCGGAAAAAGATCGCTGTCATGTAAGTCCGGGAGGACAGACCAGGTGAAGTCAAGGACAGTTGATGAAGAGCAGATGGAGAGATCGATGCAAGAGAAAGAATGAGTTTGAGGATCAAAATGGGTAGGAGTACCCGTATTTAAAACATGGAGGGGGAGAGAAGCAAGGAATGCCTCCAACTGAACGCCACGGGAGTCACAGTGCAACCCTCCACAGAGAAAATGGTGTGCATTAAAATCGTCAAATAACAGAAGGGGTGGCAGCAAGGAAGAAACCAGAAAATCATCATCTGGGATAGACAATACCCGCGAAGAGGAGAGATTTAAAGAACAGTGTGTATACCACATATTCAAGTGGATACGGGCTGCATTGTAATGTAGAGAAGAACGCACATAGAGCACTTTCATTAAATGTTCTATCGGAAAAAGGATCCGATGAATATAACAAATCATAGCCTGAAAAGGGCTGGATAACAGTGGATTGTAATTTGGGTTCTTGCAAACAGACCCCAACAGGGGAAAACTGGGAGAGCAACACCTGAAGTTCACCCTGGTTACCCCTGAGGCCTCAGATATTCCACTGCAAATAAGCCATGATATATGGAGAAAGATATAAGTCGAAGTTAGAGGTATCTATGGACTAGGGTTAGAAAAGTCCACGTGTGGAGGCAGCAGAAGACTTGTAATCAGAGAAGTAGCAGGACATTGTGAAGGAAGGAGGGGTGTAGACAGAGAAGAGAGAGGAGGAGGAACCGCAGGTGGAGCGGTGTCCATCATCGTTCCAGTCTCTGAAATACATTCTGCGATAGTCTAGCGTTTCAGCAGACAAAGATGCAGGATGTGGGACCACATTAGAGATGGAAGGAGGAGGGTGAGCAACAATTGGGGAGGCTAAAGACTGTACTAAAGTAGAGGGCGAGGAGATGGAAGAAGAAACTGTTGAGGGGGCTTGGGAGGGGACAGGAGTGGAAGCGACCTGGGGGGGGTAGTCAAGGAAGAAACTTGGGAGAGAACAGGGGATGAAGATATTGAACAGGGAGGAGGATGAACCTCCACACACGTTACAGAACTAGTCGAAGGTGAAGAACCCGGCAATGGGGATTTTTTGCCGGACTTATAAGAGGAGGAGCGGTGAGGATTAGGTGTTGGACGAAGGCATGTAGGCACAGAACTGTTCGAGTGAGTAGAGGAAGGGGGTGAGAACAGTATGAGATGCCGAGGTAGGGACCTTGGAGCCAAGAACAGCAAAAGAATTTGAGACAGGGGTGACTGAGGCTGGGGTGACCACAGAGGAAGTTGCAGAAGTTGGGACCCCAGAAGTGGGGTGACGTTTAGCAATGCGAGAATAGGAAATAAGAGGAAGTCTCCCTTGAAGGCGTAGATGAGAGATGGCCATAGCATATGAGAAGCCTTCTGCCTCTTTGAGACAACGGATTTCCCACTCATTTAGGTAAACCTGACAATGGCGAGAGTACGATGGATGCGCCTCAAGTGAGTTTAGTGTCGCGTATGAAACAGCGAGCAATTGCTCTCCTCTGATTTAAATCAATGAGTCTCTCTGTGGTTCTGTTATACCGGTACCTGCCCCACGCAGTGAGTTTCAAACATACTGCCCGAGCACAAGCAGGAGACCACCAAGGCACGCACTTCTGAGAATGCTTGCCCAAAGTTTGAGGGATGGAATGCGAAGCTGCTGTGAAGACTTAGGACGAAAAGAGATGTAAAACCTCATCAATGGAGGACGAGGAAGGGACCTCATGAAAGGCAGTAAGATGTGCGTAAAGGTCCCATTTTGCCTGGTCAAATTGCCAGCATGGGCAACGAGGAGGTGAAGAATACGAAGGGGACATAAGGATGATTGGAAAATGATCACTGTCATGTAAGTCCGGGAGGACAGACCAGGTGAAGTCGAGGACAGTTGAGGAAGAGCAAATGGAGAGATCGATGCAAGAGAAAGAATGGGTTCGAGGATCAAAATGGGTGGGAGTACCCGTATTTAAAACATGGAGGGGGAGAGAAGGAAGAAATGCCTCCAACTGAAGTCCGTGGGAGTCACAGTGCTTATCCCCCCCCCCAGAGAAAATGGTGTGTGTTAAAATCGCCAAGTAACTGAAGGGGTGGCGGCAAGGAAGAAACCAGAAAAGCAACATCTGGGATAGACAACACCCGCGAAGGGAAGAGGTACAAAGAACAGAGTGTATACCACTTATTCAAGTGGATACGGGCTGCAGTGTAATGTAAAGAAGAATGAACATAGAGCTGATGGTAAGGAATACCAGTGCGTATAAGAAGAGCACTTTCGTTAAAGGTTCCATCGGAAAAAGGATCCGATAAATATAATAAATCATAGCTCAAAAAGGGATGGATAACAGCGAAGTGTAATTTGGGTTCTTGTAAACAGACTCTAACAGAGGAAAACTGGGAGAGTAACACCTGAAGCTCACCCCGGTTGCCCCTGAGGCCTCGGATATTCCACTGCAAATAAGCCATGATTGAGGAAGAGAAAGATACAAGTCGAAGGTAAAGGTATCTATGGACTAGTAGGGTTAGAAAAGTCCAAGTGTGGAGGCAGCTGAACACTTATAAACAGCGAAGGATTGGGATGCTGTGAAGGAAGGTGTGTAGACGGAGAGGAGGAGGCTGAACCGGAGGTGGAGTGGTGTCCACCAACATTCTAGTCTCTGTAATATATTCTGCAATAGCTTTTAGCTTTCAGAAGACAGATGCAGAATGTGGGACTACATTAGAGATGGAAGGAGGAGGGGGATGAGCAACAATCGGGGAGACTATGGACTGTACTAAAGTAGGGGGTGAGGAAATGGAAGAGGGAACTGTCAAAGAGGTTTGGAAGGGGACAGGAGTGGAAGCAACCTGGTAAGGAGCAGTAGAGGAAGAAATTATTGAGGGAACATGGGAGGAGGAGGATGAACCTCCACACACGTTAGAGAACTAGTTGGAGGTGAAGAACCAGGCACGGAAACTGGGAAGGAAAAATGTGCAGGTTGAAGAAGGAAAGGAGGGGTGAGAGGAGAGTTTAACAAAGGGGATTTTATGGAGGACTTCTGAGAAGAGGGGCGTGAAGAGAAGGGGTGGGACGATGGCGGGTAGACATAGAACTGTGCGAGTGAGTAGAGGTAGAGGTGAGAACAGTATGGGGAGCTGAGGTAGGGACTTAGGAGTCTAGGACAGCAAAAGAATTCGAGACAGGGGTGACTGAGGATGGGGTGACCACAGAGGAAGCTACGGGAGGTGGGCAGGGAAGACAAAAGTGTCAACTTTGAGGATAGGGAGGTCTTGGAGCTCAAGCTGCTCCAGAATGTCATCACCACAAGTCTGGAAATTCCGTTGGACAATGGTGTGGGGTAAAATGACAGTACCCTGCAAGAATTGAGAGAATGATGTTTGTCAATAGTGATAGGAATAGTATCTATGGTCGTAAGGAGAGAAAGATTGCGAGCTTGGCCAGCATTCTGGACCGTGATGATGTGAGTGCCGCTTGAGAGCGTGAAATGAGATATCTTTACCTACATGGCATAGGAGAACCTTACCAATACTATGATTGGAAAGATAGGCAGTCGGAGAAGTCGGTCTTAGAGTAAAAAACTTTCTCCATTGTGTAGTGTGAAACAAAGTGTTTAAGGGGAGTGCGTGACGAGCTGGTTGTTTCTGAGATGAATGAGAATGAAGTGTCGAATCGTCATGTAAGGGTCTTGGTCGTTTAGATGTGGGACCAGAGATGGTCCGACGTAGGACGGGCGAGCAATCCGAAAATTGCCGCACTGTAGAGGGAGAAGCCGGAATCAAGGTCAGAGAAGAGCGAAGGTCAGACATATCAAAAGGGCTGGTTGGAACCCCGGTACCTGAAGCAGGTGACAAACCGGCACCAGCGAGAGGTACAGGAGTATTGGAAGTATCTAAAGAGTGGTCCGATAACGAGGCCGGGTCAGAACAGGGTGCGGTAACAGGAAGGGGCCCGGGGGTAGTAGTAGGTTCACGGATTGGGTCGTCCATGCTTAGGTTACTTCTTTCTTTTTGTTTAATTTAAAAAAAAACAAATAAAAAATAAAAAGAAAAAAAAAGAATAAAAAAAGGGAGGAACGTGGAGGAATAGCTCCTAGGAGGAATAAAATGGGCGAGAATCTCCCTCCGTGCCCACGAGGACCTCAACACCACAAGTAGTGCAGATGCTGCATGGAACCCGTGCCATGCCCTACCCTTCATGCCAGTAAACCAGCAATCCGAGATAGCAACCTCACATCCACTGAGCCACCTCGGCGGACAAAAGAGAGGGCGTCTGGACACCCGCCACAAAGCATATCTCCTTCGGCCACCACCCCCAGAATTCGAAAGGTGGTCTCCAGAGATACACCCGTCGCCCGAAAGACACCCAAAGCCAAACCCGGGAGACCACAGAGGGATTGGGACATCCCCAGGCAATCCAGATTCCACAGCAAACTACACCACCACCAAGAACCTCAACGGAATGGGATGGACCACGCTACCCTTCCCCCTACCTAGGAACCATAATGCTTGTGGAGAGAATCTCACAGGGTAAAAATGGGAAGGGAAGAAGGGAGGGATGAGGATGAGGAGGAAGAAAGGGAAAAAGGGAGGATGGGGAAGATGGGATAGGGGAGGGGGGATTGGGGGATAATTAGGTTCAGTCTGAGGAAGAAGACCAAGAGGTCCAATTCCTCAGACCAATAGCTTCTTTACCACGACAAGGAGCTCCCCTTAAAGAGGAATACTTTCAATAAGAACTGTTATACACTTTACCAGGTATACTCAACAGACTTATTCCCCTACAATTTTTGCACTCTCTTTTATCCCCTTTGCCTTTATACAAAAGAACTATCCATGCTCTCTGCCAATCCCTAGGTATCTTACCCACTTCCATACATTTATTAAATAAAAGCACCAACCACTCCAAAACTATATCCCCACCTGCTTTTAACATTTCTATCTTTATCCCATCAATCCCAGCTTCCTTACTCCCTTTTATTCTACCCACTGCCTTACGAATTTACCCCACACTTACAACTGGCCCTTCCTCACTTCTACAAGATGTTATACCTCCTTGTCCTATACACGAAATCACAGCTTACCTGTCTTCATCAACATTAACAATTTCTCAAAATATTCCCTCCATCTTTCCGATACCTCCAACTATATATATATACGTCACACTACACATACATGTACACGTTAATGTATACACACTCATCTGAGTTTTCTGTGATTTTATCTTTATAGTTCTTCTTATTTCTTTTCCTTTCATATCCATGGGGAAGTGGAATAAGAATCTTTCCTCCGTAAGCCATGTATGTTGTAAAAGTCAACTAAAATGCCGGGAACAATGGGCTAGTAACCCCTTTTCCTGTATAGCTTACTAAAAAGAAAAAGAAGAAAACCATCAAAGTGGGATGTTTGAATGTGCGTGGATGTTGTGCGAATGATAAGAAAGATATGATTGTGGATGTTATGAATGAAAAGAGCTACATGTCCTGGCTTTAAGTGAAACAAAGCTGAAGGGGGTAGTAAAGTTTCAGTGGTGAGAAATATATGGGATTAGGTCAGGGGTTTCTAATAGAGTTAAAGCTAAGGACTTGGAAAATCCTAGAGGGATTAGTACCAAACTTGCACATGAAAATCACTCCCTATGAAAGCAAAAGACTCGGCAGGAGAGGCAACTTACTCCCAATGAAAAGCAGGGGTGCCACGAATACACTGAGAGACAACACAATAAGTGTCCGGGGCCCAAGACCGTTCAACTGCCTCCCAGCATACATAAGGGTGATTAACAATAGACCCCTGCCTGTCTTCAAGAAGGCACTGGACAAGCATCTAAAGTCAGTACCTGACCAACCGGGCTGTGGTTTGTACATCAGTTTGCTTGTGGCCAGCAGTAACAGCCTGGTTGATCAGACCCTGATCCACCATGAGGCTTCATCTCAGACCAGCCCTCATGGTGGTAAACTGCAGGTAAGTAACTAGTAATTATGTTGAAGGATCAGTTATGGCGGGAAAAGAGGGAATATACGTAAATGTATAAATTCAAGGATTATGTGAAATAAAATAAGGGTTGGATGTGAAAAGTGGGTTATAGTAAGTGTTTATGCACCTGGAGAAGAGAGAAATGTACAGGAGAGAGAGATTTTGGGAAATGTTGAGTGAGTGCGTGGGGAGTTTTGAACCAAGTGAGGGAGTACTTGTGGTTGGGGATCTCAATGCTAAAGTAGATAAAAATGTTGTGGAGGTAGTAGGTAAATTTGGGGTGCCAGGGGTAAATAAAAATGGGAGCCTTTAATTGAATTATGTGTTGAAAGAAGTTTGGCAATAAGTAATACATATTTTATGAAAAAAGAGGATAAATAAATATACAAGGCATGATATAGCATGTAATGAAAGTAGTTTAATAGATAATGTATTGGTGGATAAAAGATTGACGGCTAGGCTTCAGGGTGTACATGTTTATAGAGGGGCAACGGATATATCAGATCATTATTTAGTTGTAGCTACAGTTAGAGTAAGAGGTGGATGCGACAAAGGGAAAATGGCAACAACAAGTAAGAGAACGGTGAAAGTGTATAAACTAAGGGAGGAGAAAGTTAGGGTGAGATATAAGCAATTATTGGCAGAAAGGTGGGCTAGTGCAAGAATGGGTAGTAAGGAGGGGGGATTGAAGAGAGTTGGGATATTTTTAAAAATGCAGTATTAGAATGTGGGGCAAAAGTTTGTGGCTATAGAAGGTTGGGTGCAGGAGGAAAGAGGAGTGATTGTGGAATGAAGTAAAGGGAGTGATAAAGAGAAAAAGGTAGCTTATGAGAGGTTTTTGTAAAGGAGAAGTGATATAAGAAAGGCAGAGTATATGGAGAGTAAAAGAAAGGTTGTTAGGTAAGACACATATGCAACAATGAGGTATCTTTATATTGAAACGTTTCGCCTACACAGTAGGCTTCTTCAGTCGAGTACAGGAAAGTTGGTAGAAGCAGAAGAGATGTGAAGACGATGTAATCAGTCCCATCACCCTTGAAGATCTAGTTTTGAGGTGGTCAGTCCCTCAACCTGGAGAAGAGTATTTGTTCCATAGTCTGAAACAATGTTTCAGACATTGTCAGACAATGTTTCAGCGGAAACGTGAAACAATGTTTCAGACTATGGAACAAATACTCGTCTCCAGGCTGAGGGACTGACCACCTCAAAATTGATCTTCAAGGGTGGTGGACTGATTACATCGTCTTCACATCTCTTCTGCTTCTACCAACTTTCCAGTACTCGACTGAAGAAGCCTACTGTGTAGGCGAGACGTTTCAAAATAAAGATACCTAACTGTTGCATATGTGTCTCACCTAACAACCTTTCTGGAATATCAGTGCGTATAAGAAGGGCACTTTCATTAAAGGTGCCATCAGAATATGATCAATATAATAAATCATAGCCCGAGATGGGATGGATAACAGCGGAGTGTAATTTGGGTTCTTGTAAACAAACACCAACAGGGAAAAACTGGGAGAGCAACACCTGAAGCTCACCCCCGTTACCTCTGAGGCCATGGATATTCCACTGTAAATAAGCCATGATTTGTAAAGAGAAAGATAAAAGAAATCTGCAGGTAAAAGTATCTAAGGACTAGAAGGGTTAGAAAAGTCCACATGTGGTGGCAGCGGAAAACGTTCAAGCAGCGAAGGAATGGGACGCTGCAAAGAAAGGAGTTGTGCAGACTGAGAAGAGGGAAGAGGAGGAACAGGAGATGGATCGGTGTCCATCAATGGTCTAGTCTCATCAATATATTCTGAGATAGCTTCAAGTGTTTCAGAAGACAAGGACGTAGTATGGGAGACAATATTGGAGAGGGAAGGAGGAGGGTGAGTAAAGATTGGGGTGACAATGGACTGTACCAAAGTAGGGGGAGATAGAGGAGTAGAGGGAACTGGAGAAAAAGCTTGGAAGGGGACATAAATAGGAATTCTAGGAAGACGATAAATAGAAGGAACTAGCATGTAGGCAGCAGGATCAGCATCAGGTCAAAATCAGGCCAGTGAATCACATGTGCAAGCGGACCATGCAAACATTGAGCATTCACATGCACGCATAACATGCACACGTCGACACGCACTCAAACCCAACACTAATGCTCACACAAGCACATATGTACACACACAAGCCAATTGACACCTCACTTTGACTCCATAGCATTTACCCACTTGTTTCCCTACACCTCTCTCTTTTCTCTTCCTCTCCCTCTCCCTCCCTCCCCCCATTCCCCCTCTTTTCCTTCCTCCCTCCCTTCCCCCCTTCCCTCTCTCTCTGAAGGGGGGAAGGGCAGTTGGGAGCAGGAGTAGCAGTAAGAGAGGGGGAGAAGGTGGAGAGGGGGATAGGTCCCATGCAGAGGCACGACCATGCTACCAAGAGTAACAGAAAAAAATGAGACAATGGCCATGTACAAATGGGACCCAGACACACAGGGAAAGGCAATGGGAGAAGAGGTCTCATCAGTGTTTATTCATAAGCTTCAGGAGAGCCAGGGGAGGACACACAAATTAAGAGGGCAGGAAGAAAAACAGGAGATTGAAGACATCAAAGAAATAGGCGAGGAGGACATGACTGAGATAGTAAATTTTCAGAGAATAGGGGGGGTACTTGAAGGGGAGAAATCGGCTGGTCAAACTAATTTTCAAGATAGAAACGGTGCGGAACAGGATCCTGCAAGAGAAACCACGGCTGAAGGAATCATCAACATACAAGAGGGTGTTCCTAGACTGAGACAGAACAAGAATAGAATGACAGCAGCTGAGAGAGAAGACACAGTGAAAGGGGCTAGGAAAAGAGACAAGGACAGTTACCAGAGGACAACCAGAGCAACAAGCGCAAGCACACACAGAAGCCCCACCAGAACCCAACAACCAAACACGCTATCCCAATACTTACAGCCCCCACCCCACACTATGCTGTAGAATCCCACGGCACACTGCCAGGTCCCCCACCCTCACGGACCCCCAAAACACAAGTGTTGGAAAAGAAACTGAAAGTATGGTACACCAACGCTGATGGAATAACTAATAAGTGGGAGGAGTGACACAAAAGAGTCAAAGAGGCATCACTGGAGACCATAGCTCTCACAGAAACCAAGCTCACAGGAATGATAACAGATGCAGCTTTCCAGTGGGATATCAGATCCTGAGAAAAGACAGAGAGAGCAGAGGGGGGTGGAGGAGTGGCACTGCTTATCAAAACCTGATGGGATTTTGATGAGCTGGAGAGAGTAAGACTGAGAAGAAGCAAGAGACTACATAATAGGAACACTTCAGTTTGGAGGTACCAAGGTGGTAATTGCAGTGATGTATAACCCACCACAGAACAGGAGGAGGCCAAGGCAAGAGTATGATAAGCATAATAGAGCGATTGTTGACACACTGGCTGAAGTGGCCAGAATGACTCATGCAAGCAGGGCAAAGCTGCTGATTATGGGTCACTTCAATCACCAGGAAATCGACTGGGAGAACCTGGAGCCACTTGGGGGTCCAGAAATGTAAAGGGCTAAAATGATGCAAGTTGTATTGGAAAACCTCATGTACCAACATGTAAGGGACACTACCAGAGATAGGGGAGGATGGACCAGCAAGACTGGACCTAGTATTCACCTTGAGTAATGCAGATATTGATGATATCACATATGAAAAACCCCTCGAGGCCAGTGATCACGTGGTTCTGAGCTTTGAATACATAGTAGAGGTACACGTGGAGAGGGAAGCAGGATGAATGAAGCCAAACTACAAGAGAGGGGAGTACACAGGCATGAAGAATTTCCTGCACGGGATTCAGTGGGACAGATAACTGGCAGGGAAGTCAGTAAACGAGATGATGGAATATGTGACAACAATATGCAAGGAAGCTGAGGAGAGGTTTGTACCCAAGGGTAACAGAAATTGTCACTGTCAGTACAGTGATAGTACAGAGTAGCTTATAACCATTACTGAGTCATGAGTGACTGTTGGCCGTTACAGCCTTTCGATGAACTAAGCAGTGTCAAAGGTCAGTCTTCGAATATAAAGTTCCTCGGCCCTCCTAGCAGGCAGTAACCATTGAGTGAGCATAGAGATAGGTCAGGCTGCTCTGGGCTCTCAGTGTAAACCCATATATCCGACTCCAATATACCGTTACCACCCCAAACTCGTCTTTATTATCTTACCCAATCTACGAAAGACCCCTAACAACAAAATAACGAGAAGGCCAGAATGAGCCCTTGGTTCACCCAAAGGTGTAGAGAGGCCAAAACCAAGTGTGCTAGAGAATGGAAGAAGTATAGAAGGCAAAGGACCCAGGAGAATAAGGAGAACAGTCGAAGAGTCAGAAATGAATATGCACAGGTAAGAAGGGAGGCCAAATGACAACACGAAAATGACACAGCAGCGAAAGCCAAATCTTACCCGAAGCTGTTGTACTGCCACATCAGGAGGAAAACAGTGAAGGACCAGGTAATCAGGCTGAGGAAGGAAGGGAGATCACAAGAAACAACCATGAAGTATGTGAGGAGCTTAACATGAGATTCAAAGTGTTCATAGAGAAGACAGAAGGGACTCCAGAAAGACGGAGAAGTGGGGTACACCATCAAGTGTTGGACACAATACATACAACCGCGGAAGAAGTGAAGAGGCTGTTAAGCAAGCTAAATACCTCAAAGGCGATGGGGCCAGATAACATCTCTCCATGGGTCCTTAGAGAGGGAGCAGAGTCACTATGTGTACCACTAACAACAATCTTCAACACGACTATCGAAACAGGGCGACTACCTGAGGTATGGAAGACAGCTAATAAAATTCCAATTTTTAAAAAAGGAGACAGACACGAAGCATTAATTAAAAAATAGACCAGTGTCACTGACATGTATATTATGCAAAGTCATGGAGATTATCAGAAGAGTGGTGGATCACCTAGAAAGGAATGAGCTTATCGGCAACAGCCAGCATGGTTTCAGGGATGAGAAATCCTGTCACAAACCTACTGGAGTTCTATGACAGGGTGACAGCAGTAAGACAAGAGAGGGGTGGGTAGCCTGTGTTTTCTTGGACTGCAAGAAGGCCTTCAACACAGTTTCTTACAAGAGATTAGTGCAAAAGCTAGAGGACCAGGCAGGGATGACTGGTAAGGCACTGCAATGAATCAGGGAATACCTGTCAGGAAGACAACAGTGAGTCATGGTACGTGGCAAGGTGTCAGAGTGGGTGCCTGTGATGAGTGGGGTTCAACAAGGTAAGTCCTAGGACCAGAGCTGTTTTTTACATTTGAAAAAGACATGACAAAAGGAATAGACTCAAGATGTGTCCCTGTTTGCAGATGATGTGAAGTTAGTGAGAAGAATTCAATCAGACGAGGACCAGGCAGAACTACAAAGGGATTTGGACAGGCTGCAGGCCTGGTCCAGCAACTGGCTCCTGGAGTTTAACCCCACCAAGTGCAAAGTCATGAAGATTGGGGAAGGGCAAAGAAGACTGCAGATGGAGTACAGTCAAGGGGGCCAAAGACTACAAACCACACTCAAGGAAAAGGATCTTGGGGTGAGTATAACACCAGGCACATCTCCTGAGGTGCACATCAACCATATAACTGTTGCAGCACACAGGTGCCTAGCAAACCAAAGAACAGCATTCCTACATCTTAATAAAGAATTGTTCAGGACCCTGTACACCGTGTACGTTAGGCCTATATTGGAGTATGCAGCACCAGTTTGGAACCCACACCTAGCCAAGCACGTGAGGAAACTAGAGGAAGTGCAAAGGTTTGCAACAAGACTAGTCCCAGAGCTAAGGGCATGTCCTACGAGGTGAGGTTAAGGGAAATCGAGCTGAGGACACTGGAGGACAGGAGAGATAGGGGGGATATGATAACGACATAAAATACTGAGAGGAATCGACAAGGTGGACAGAGACGATGTTCCAGAGATGAGACACAGCAACAAGGAGTGACAGTTGGAAGTTGAAGACTCAGGTGAATCACAGGGATGTTAGGAAGTATTTCTTCCGTCACAGAGTGGTCAGGAAGTGGAATAGTCTGGGAAGTGATGTAGTGGAGGCAGGATCCACACTTATCTTTAAGAAGAGGTATGATAAAGCTCATGAAGCAGGAAGTGACCGACTAGTGACCAGTGAAAGGTGGGGCCAGGAGCTGTGAATCGACCCCTGCAACCACTGAGTACACACACAAAATAGAAAATGAGGCCTCAGAGTGGAAGTCAGAGACTCGGGGGACATAAGGAAGATGGGCTTTGGAAGAAGAGGATGGAGGAGCTGTGGGAAAATATGGACCAAGTGTGGGAAAACAAACAAGAATGGAGAAGAGGATGGAAGCAGAGAAGTGGGAGTCATGAGCAGAAGCTGCAGAAGCCAAGATACAGGCTTTAGAAAATGAAGTAAATATGTAGAAGCAAGATATAGGGCCAACAATCAGAAGAGCCATGGCATCCAGAGTGGGTACCCCAAAATTAAACAAAGGGTCCAAAGGAAAGGAGACAAAACTTACATTTAAGCCGTAGATCACCAGAAAAGGTTGAGGAATGAAGGGGGCACGCTGTTGGGTGTAGGGACAGCAGTATGTGAGGATACCAGTGTAAACAGTTTTGTCTGAACTGTTTAAGAAATATAAAAATTCCTCAGACCAATAGCCTCTTCACCATGCCAAGGAGCCCCCCATTGAAGAGGTGTCCTACTTATACACCTCCATCTTTTATACCTTATACTCTCCTGAGCCACCATTCCAGCCACTGGTAGTGATCAAAATGGTATAAAATACCAACAAGTTGATGATTGAGACACATGTGCGACAGTTGTGTATCTTTATTGTTGAAACGTTTCGCCTACACAGTAGGCTTCTTCAGTCAAATACAGAGGCAACAGGAGTAGTGAAATGAAGATAATGTAATCAGTCAATCAACCTTAAATACTATTTCTCCAAGGTTGAGGGACTGACTACATCATCTTCACTTCACAACTACACCTGTTGCCTCAGTATTTGACTGAAGAAGCCTATTGTGTAAGAAAAACATTTCAACAAAAAAGATACACAGCTGTTGCACATGTCTCTCATTATATTGGTTGTGGTGACGGTCCTGCCACAGTGTTGGACTGAAAACAGTACCACGAATCAGTACCAAGACTGCTCACCCATTGTACCCTCCAACAAGATCCTCTCAGAAGCCAGAGATGGGTCGACACATGAATTATTATAATCATAACTAAGTGCTAAACCCACAAGAGTCATATAGCACTGCAGGGTAGGACATACTAAATTTTTAATATGCTTGATCAGACTAGCAAATATGGAGAATATAACAGAGGAAAAGTTAGTAAGGGCGGTGTGAAGTGCTAAAGTATAATTAAAGTTTGTGTAACAAATCTGTTTCTGTCAAAAAGTCAAAGAGGAAGTCTGTGTCAAAGGTGAGTCCATCAGCGAGTAGGGAAGATAAAGTAAGGGTGACAGAGCGGTGATGGCTTCGGAGGTTAATTCTGTGAGCTCGCTGGTAAACAGGACAGTCTAACAGAATATGGTAAACTGAAATTAAAACCTGACAATTCTCAGAGCAGAGCCGAGCACCTCTTCATGAGGTGCCCATGAGCGAGACGCGTGTGCCTGATACGAAGACAGAAAGCGCATTCTCTAAACCACGACATCGATGATAACACAAGAATTCAAAACATGACTTGATAGAATAGAATTAGTTATGAATCAACTCAGACCAAAGCTGTTGCCAACAGTTGCGAAGGTACCTAGAGATTACAGCAGAATAGTCTGAGAGTGGAATATAGTGGTCCCTTGGTTTTCGTGTTTTATCCGTTCCAGAGGGATCGACTAAAACCAAAATCGACGAAATCTAAAACCATTTTTTCTCATAAGAAATAATGTAAATTCAATTAATCCGTTCCAGACACCCAGAAGTATTAAAAAAAATTTTTTTGGGGGAGGCCTTAAAGATAGATTTACAAGCACAAAAGAATGAACATTCAACATGATACTTACCTTTATTGAAGACTGATGTTGCTGGATAGAAGACAGGGAGGGGAGAGGAAAGAGAGGCTATTGTTTGGAAAGGAAATCCCCCTTCATAAGGACTCAAGGTACCAAGTCCTCATCTGGGGTCACTTCCCTTCTTTGTCTTTTACTGCCACTAGGACCAGCTTGAGAGTCACTGCACATCAGTGGCACTAAATATCTGTCCAGAGAACTCTGTTGTTTGCGTCTCTATTATTATTATACAGTAGATCGTCATTTACCACGGTAGTTACGTTCCTGAAAATGTTGTGTTAGATAATTTCGTGTTAGATAATTAAAAGAACTTATGGGAAAAATAGGGTTACGTTCCTGAGAGTCCCCAAAAAGCCAAACAAGTTTTTTTTAGACCAACAGATCTTACAAAAATAAAACTGAATATGTAATTGTAGTTCATTATCGTGATGTATTATGTTGTTTTACTGCTTAAAACTACAAATGTAACAGAAATAATAGTATTTACCTTAAATTGTGGGTGCTGGTGTTTGTGGATGATTGTGAAGAGAGTGGAGAGTTATGCTGTGGCCCTACTGGGCTGAGGTGGATAGTAGAGGTTCTGGAACTGAAGTCGATGGTTGTACTGAGTGTCTAACTTTAAGTCATTCAGTAAATCAGTCAAGTCATTCAGTAAGTCAGTCAAGTCATTCAGTAAATCAGTCAAGTCATTCAGTAAGTCAGTCAAGTCATTCAGTAAATCAGTCAAGTCATTCAGTAAGTCAGTCAAGTCATTCAGCAAGTCAGTCAAGTCAGTAAGTCAGTCAAGTCAGTCAGTCAGCCAGTCAGTCACACAAACTTATGTTTACCTCTTTTTATGTGTACAAAGTAACACTTCATTACAGCCACAGGTTATGTCTTGTCTATCTTTGTTTTCTTTGTTAATTCTAAGACTTAAATGCTTATACCTTTTCTTGCCACTTTGAGCAACACTGGTATGCGTACTGGGTGTCATGATTGCGTGGCAGATACAAGATATAGTAATTTAAAGATCAAAACACAATTCACTCTCTCTCATTCTTCACAAACACAGCTGGCTTGTAGCAGAGGACTTTTTTGACGTGTATGAAATACTTACGAATGCTGGGATGGTGGGGTCCGGGGTGGCTGGGGAAGGCCGGTGGTGTCCCCCGCTGAACAACAAGGCAGCTGCTTGTGGGAATGGTTATTTGTTTTTCCTTCCCGCAAACTGTAAGTAAGCTTATTCAGGTATACACAGATACAGTTACAAAGATTATCATACATAGCAGCATATGTGTAGAGAACCTAGGATAACCCAAAAAAGTCAGAGTGTCTTATTTCCATTCTGTCTGACTTTTTTTGGGTTATCCTAGGTTCTTTACACATATGCTGCTATGTATGATAATCAATGTAACTATACTCACCTAATTGTGGTTGCAGGGGTCGAGACTCAGCTCCTGGCCCCGTGTATCTGAATAAACTTACTTACAGTTTGCGGGAAGGAAAAACAAATTCCCTTTTCCTCTAAGCACGAGGATTGGGCTTACACTTGAAATCACCTGATGCATTACCGAAAAGGAGCAAGGTGAAGCGATCCTTTGCTGTCTTGAAGCCTGGTGAACTTTTCTCTTGCTGACTGATATAAGTTCGTGTTGGCATTTTCTTCCAGAAAACACTTCTCTCGTCAGTATTAAACACTTGGTGTGGCTCATAGCCACCCTCAGTAGGACCCCCACTGACTCAATGGTTTAACTCACCGTGGGCTACTGTGCGTTCAAAAATTTTTCCCCTCCCACGAACCGTGTAATATCATTTTTACGTTGTGTTAGATAATAATGTGCCGCAATTCTTCAATCGTGAAATACCCATAACGTGCAACATAATCTTGTGCTAAATGGCGATCTACTGTAATCAAAAAGAAGCGCTAAACCACAGGGGTCATACAGCACTGCAGGGTAGGGCAGGATGCAGGGAGAATGGATTGTAAGAGGAAGAGGGATGATTAGTAGGGTGTGGAGTGCAGCAGGGTAGTGGATAGTGCAAGGATAGAGTATAGCAAGAGATTGAGGTACAAGGAACTGAGGGGAGTGCTAGAGGCATAATCTTCAGAGTTTGTGTAGTCAGTTGCTGTCAAAAAATCAATGAGAGAGTCAGGATTAAAGGAGGGCCCATCAGCAAGAAGGGAAGGTAAAAAAAAAGGGCCGCAGAGCGAAGACGCCGTTGGGGGTAAATTCTGCGTGCTCGTTGATAGAGTGGGCAGTCCAACAGAATATGGCGAACAGACACTGGAACCTGACAATGCTCACAGAGAGGGACAGGGAGCCTCTCCATGAGATACTCATGAGTAAGACGAGTGTGGCCAATGCGAAGACGGGAGAGTGTAGTCTCCCAACCTCGACATTGGTGACAAGAAGGCCAGAAACCTATACTTAGTTTAATGGAATGAAGTTTGTTATTTAGCAGGTCAGACCAGCATTGTTGCCAACAAGTGCAAAGGTGGGTAGCAATGACCGCAAAATAGTCCGTGAATGGAACACCTCTATATGAAACTGGAAGGTCATGTACTGCTGACCGCGCAGCAGTGTCTGCCTGTTCATTGATGCTATACATAGATGCTATATGGATAAGTGTCACAAGAATGGCATACAATTCAGCCGTAAACATGCTAGCCGAGGGTAATAGATGCCCTCGCACAATGCTGTCCGGAAACACTGCTGTGAATCCGACGCCGTCAGATGACTTTGAACCATCGGTATACACTGCGATGGCATGGGAATGAGAATGGAGATGGTCTAGAAAAAAAGAGCGAGAAGCCGCCATAGGTAGTTGGGCTTTCGCGCAAGGCAGAGGAAAAGGACATGGACAGCAGGAACTTCCCAAGGGGGTTTACCCTGAGTTTACCTGGAGAGAATTCCAGGGGTCAATGCCCCTGCGGCCCAGTCTGTGACCAGGCCTCATGTTGGATCAGAGCCTGATCAACCAGGCTGTTACAGCTGGCCGCACACAGTCCAACGTACGAACCACAGCCTGGCTGGTCAGGTACCGACTTTAGATGCCTGTCTAGTGCCTGCTTGAAGACAGCCAGGGGTTTGTTGGTAATCCCCCTTATTTATGCTGGGAGGCAGTTGAACAATCTTGGGCCCCTGACACTTATTGTGTTGTCCCTCAACGTGCTAGTGGCACTCCTGCTTTTCATTGGGGGGATGTTACATCGCCTGCCGAGTCTTTTGCTTTCGTAGGGAGTGATTTTCGTGTGTAGGGTAGGGGAAAAGGAGATGCCACATGCGTCTCTTTAAAATGTCCCTAAAATGGGACAAGATATTGTCATTGAACATGTTGCCGAGACGGATTGCAACATCTTTGTCAGGGTGATGTTCCTCCACAAATGAAAGCACCTCACTTCACTTTGCACAAATGTTCTTAATCTTTGAAGAAGGCACCTTACATCTCTCTTCCTCCTTCATTGAAGCAATTTCTTGATTTCTGGTTTGATGGTGTTGCAGATCAAGCTCTTGCAGCTCTTCAGTGATTAGATCTTCATTGTGGTCCTCCAATAACTCTTCCACATCCTCGCCACTCACATCCAACCCCATGCAATTCCCCAATGCCACAATATTTTCCACAACTTCCATAGGCTCCTCAGGGTCAGCCCCAAACCCTTCAAAATCCCTTTCTTGGACACAACCTGGCCACAACTTTCTCCAAGCAGAGTTCATCATCCCGGAGGTCACTCCCTGCCAAGCCTTATCTATAAGGCCTATGCAATTGAAGATATTGAAGTGATCCCTCCAGAACTCTCTTAGGGTCAATGCAGTGTCTGAGGTCACATCAAAGCACCTTTAAAACATTGCTTTGGTGTACAGTTTTTTGAAGTTTGCAATGATCTGCTGGTCCATGGGCAGGATGAGAGGAGTGGTGTTAGGAGGCAAGAACTTCACTGTTACAAAACTGAAATCCTTAGACAATTGGTCTTCCAAGTCTCGAGGATGAGCAGGAGCATTGTCCAGTACCAGGAGGCACTCGAGTCCCAATTTCTTTTCCAGGAGGTAGTTCTTCACACTCGGGCCAAACACTTGATTAAACCATTCCAGGAAAATTTCCCTCGTGACCCATGCCTTACTGTTAGCCTTCCACATCACACACAATTTACTCTTGACGACACTGCTTTTCTTGAACACTCTGAGATTTTCAGAGTGATACACGAGTAAAGGCTTCACTTTGAAATCCCCACTAGCATTACCACACAACATAAGAGTTAACCTGTCTTTTACAGGCTTAGTGGTCCTGGCATTGCCTTTTTCTCCTGCGTGATGTAGGTCATCCTTGGCATTTTCTTCCAAATCGTCACAATTAAACACTTGCTCAGGTTTGAAATTTTCAGCCTGTACATATTCTTTGAATTCATGCACAAATTTTTCAGCCACATGTTTGTCTGAACAGGCACCCTCATCATGCCTTACAACACTGTGTATGCCACTTCGCTTCTTGAAGTTTTCGAACCAGACTTTGCTGGCCTTAAATTCATCAACATCAACACTGGTTCCAGGCATTTTCTTGACAAGATCAGCATGCAACTGCCTTGCTTTTTCACATATGATGGATTGCACAACACTATCACCCGCTAGCAGTTTTTCGTTTATCCACACCAACAACAATTTCTCCATATTTTCAATTGATTGTGATCTTTGTTTCATTATTGTATTCACCCTTTTCGCAACATTAGCTTCCGTGATTTCTTTTCTCTTCGCCACAATGGAACCAATGGTTGATGGGGCCTTATTGTATATCCTGGCGAGCTCGGTAATACGTACGCCACTATCATATTTTTCTATTATTTCTTTCTTCAGTTCTACGGTGTTCCTCACTTTTTTTACCAAAGAACTGGCACTAGGAGCTTTCTTTGGGCCCATAGTAGCTTATTTAGTAGTCACACACAATAATCAAGGGCCAAAAACAATGTTTTGTATGAACTCATAGGATGATGTTCACTCAACCATAAACAATGCTACACTGCGTGACAATGTGCATGGGAGGGAAGCTTGCGGGCTTCGTATGTGCGCTGGGCACTGGACAGGTTCCGTACCATCGACGAAAACTAAGACAATCGACAAAAACTAAGACAATATTTCCACGAAAAAATTGCCTGAAAACCAAAATCACTGAAAACTGAGACAAACGAAAACGAAGGGTCCATTGTACCTCATATGAAATGTGAAGGTCACGTACCGCTGACCATGCAGCAGAGTCCACCTGCTCGTTGCCCTGAACATCAGCATGACCAGGGACCCAACAGAAAACGAATTCTTAATTTTTGCTAGAAATGCAGCACAACCAAAGTCATATACAAAGAACTAGGGGATGAGGTGAATTAATTTTTTGATAGCTTGCAAAGCACTAAAGGAGTCTGAAACTACCATAAATGTTGAGGTAGGCCTGGACGCCATACAGATAATCGCTATGAGAAATGCATACAGTTCAGCAGTGAAAATGCTGACATTATCACTCCCAGGTCCTTCACATTGGTTTTTGGCTCTATTGTGTGGTTAGAATTTGTTTTATACTCTGATCCAAAGGTTCCAATAATAAGTTTCAAAAGTATACATTTATACATGTTTTAATATTCAGTATATTCTTACATCCAAAAGCTTAGTTTACAGATTACATCTACCTTGTACAATACATAAAGTATATATGACAGTGGATAAATGGCAGCAGATATACATTCACAGCATATAAGAGCAATAGTCAGTTTTATAATAATAATAATACTAAGCAGCATTATTAAATATTAATATTGTTGATAATAATATTATTATTGATAATATTATTATTACTGATATTATTATTGATAATAATAATATTGTCAAGCTCCTAAAGTTCAAATTGATCACATGGGTTCATCCACTTGAGGGAGAGGGAAAGCAAGTGAATGCAAGAGATGGGGGACAAGGAGGGGGAAGCAGTTACCTATTTCCTGGATGTTCATGTTAGGGGTAAATGGCCATATTCACAAAGAGCTCAACTTTTCCTATCCTCTATCCTCCTCTCTCCCCCCCCCCCTCCCTCTTTGCTCCTGTTAAAGTAGCAGTGGACACCCACAGTTGATCTCAACTTATAATCCATTCTGTCTGACCAACTATGAAAATCCAAAGACAAATTTCTAAGAATAATTTCCAAAACAGACTTTGATTCTAATACAATTTCAAATTTTTAATATATATTACTGTATCATCATTATATTAATGGTAATGAAAATAATAAAAAAGCACATACTGAACAATGATAATGACAAAAAGAATGATACATTCTGAACATTACCAAGAAATTATAGCATGTCACCCTCAGGTTGAATGCAATAAGTGAATGCAGCAATCATCTCACTGGTATCAAAATTACTGAGAGAATAAGACCCCCCTGTTGCAGGACAAGCCTTTATTAATGCTAGAGATATACAGTGGTACCTCGAGTTATGATGGTCCCCAAAATCGCCCTTTTATGTAAGTTTATTTTTTTAAATGCTTTTGTAGGTATATTTTTGGGGGTGTAAAAGGACTAGTCTATTTTACATTATTCCTTATGGGGATAAATTTGTTTGGTAATGGCACTTGAACAGCATTCTCGAACGAAAACATATCGTAACTCGAGGTACCACTGTACTTCTATGAACAGTTTTCTTCTGTTATACCCAGGTATACTGTACACAGCTAGCACAAATATTAAAATATAATTATTCTAATTAGAATTGACTGATGGTAATTAAGAAACATGTAAAGTAACAATTACTGAAGTCAATTTGAGGCTTATCAAAATGCCACTTTTCAACCCACACGAGTGACTACCCAGAGGCGGACTGGCCATACAGACATTTGGGCAATGCCCAGTGGGCAGTTGGGCTGGGTTGGGTTACCTGGAGAGGGTTTTGGTGGTCAATGCCCCCGCGGTTTAGTTAGAAAAAAAAACTGAAAAAATGTCACGAAAAAATGAAGTCACAGCCGCTGCACAAAGATTGAAACAAAAATAGAATGAGCCTTAGCTGAGAAGTGAAAACATGTCTCTGGATCTCAGCAGTTGAGCCGACCTGTTAGGTGATGGATGCCCAGGCTGGTTTTAAGACCAGTCTACCTCACTAATCAATTAGTGTAATGTTTTATTAACTAATGACTTAATAAAGTGAGTTGAAACAAGTGTCCCAAAAAAGCGAGTTCTGAAACTTGTCTTTTTCTTCACTATTGTTGGCAGTATGTAATCTGGAGTCATCAAAAGTACTCGGCAGTTGGTCGTTGCTATGATGAATTACCCTATTTCCCATCACACAACACACACATTTTAAAAAAAAAAGCCCAAAAAGTTTTCTGCATTATTTATCCGAGGATTTTAAGGAGTGCTCAAACATAAAACCATAAAAAAAAAAATATTTTTCCCACTATTTTCAAGTTCAGGCAGTGTTGTTATTGGGCCATGACAACCTGAGGGCCATGACAACCTGAGGGCCATGACAACCTGAGGGGCCATGACAACCTGAGGGGGGCCATAACTTGAGGGGAGCCATGGCAACCTGAGGGGAACCATGGCAACCTGAAGGGGGCCATGACAACCTGAGGGCCATAACCCAAGTGCCATGACAACCTGAAGGCCATGATAACCTGAGGGCCATGACAACCTGAGGGCCATGACAACCTGAGCTCCCAACTCGAACAATTATGTAAGTGTATTTTTGTAAGTGCTTTTGTAAGTGTATTTTGGGGGGTCTGAAATTAACTAATCTAATTTACATTCGTCCTTATAGGAACAAATTCGTTCAGTAACGGCACTAGAACAGCATTCTGGAATGAATTATTGACGAAATCCGGGGATCCACTGTATATTAGATTGATTTGGATCCTCTTTACATGGATCTGAAAAGTGGGTTAATTTAAATTAGAAGTTATCATTCTACATCTAGCAGTGGCATTACATTGTACCCAGCAAGAGTTTTTAACACACTACTGCAGATCTAATGTTGCATTCTAGGGGCAGATTTTAAAACAAGGAAAATTCCCTGTGATGTTTATGGACATGTAGGTCCACATTAATCACCACACACTTCTACAGCAACAAGCAGGAGAAACTATTTAAAGTACAGTGGACCCCCGGTGTTCATACTGCTCCAAACTCAATTTTGTAAGTGTATTTTTGGGGGTCTAAAAGGACTAGTCTAATTTACATTATTCCTTATGGGAACAAATTCGTTTGGTAACGGCACTTGAACAGCATTCTGGAACGAATAAATTACGAACACCGGGGGTCCACTGTATTGTGTAGTGAACGATATAAGTGCTTTAACTGGTAAAGCAGTTCCACGAAATTTTCCTGCCATGTTTGTGGATAAGTTGGCTCACATTACCCATCATCATCACACTTGTATAGTATCAAACAATTTAATGTAAGGTAAAATTCTTTCTCATCACTTTTTAACATACAGTGGAACCCCGAGTAACGTAAAAACTTCATTCCAGAATACTGCTCAAGTGCCATTACCGAACGAATTTACTCCCTTAAGAAAAAATGTCAAGTAGGTTAGTCCATTTCAGACCCCCAAAAATACACTTACAAAAGCACTTACAATATTATACTTACATAATTGTACAATTTCCAGGGTGTTCGTTACTCGGGGTTCCACTGTATTCTAAACAAGAAAACTGTGTGAAGGTATAAGTGCATGAAGTGATCATGAAGCCCCAGGAATTTTCCTTATGTTTGTGGACATGTGAGGTAAGTTAAACATTCCCAAACAATTATATAGCAACAAACAGGAGAAACAAGGAATTTAGGGGAAGGTAAAACTTTTCTAAATGAGAGTTGTGAAGTTATAATGGTTACTGGCACATGTTGTTGTTGGGGGTTTGAGGGCCACCACAGCTGCTTATCATCTCAGGAAGAAACACACACAACTAAGTCAAGAACTGGCTTCTTCCTGCCTTGCAAATTATAGGTGACGGTGGTAGATGATGATAGGTGGTGGCGTAGTAGGCCAACAACCCTCTCAACACATTTCAAGGTCAAACAAGCAACTTAAGCCACATGATTTGTGAGCTTACTGTAGTTGTTGACTTGGGAGTTACAATGGGCAGAGGAGTCACCAAGTAGCTCTGTGAACACCAAAACAAACATATGTTCCTTGAGATACCGGTGCACTAATTTTTATGTCAATCAGTTATTGACAACAAAACTTCACATGTATTCACATGTGAAGGGTGATGGCGGTAGTGGCTGGATAGGCAGTAATCTTTATGTATGAGTTTGCTATGTGTGAATTCACTTTTATTCGATAATCCACGTATACACGTAATTTCCAATGTGATATAGATTCACTCTTATGTGATAAGAGCAATTCATAAAACAAAGATTTCTAAAATTAAGAATTAAATGATGGCCTGAATAAGGTTAATACAGCTGCCATGACCTTGGAATACATCTATTACAAAAAGCCAAAGATATCTTTATATGTGAGGGCAGCAGAGGTAGCAGGAGGGTTATGGTGGTGCTAGACAGCACAAGGAAGCCTTCCTACCTCCATACATAATTTTCTCCTGTAAATCTAACAAAAATCTCCACAATTTCATAAAGTATAATGAATATATGTAATATGTGGGCAGTACAGTGGACCCCCGAGTTACGAACACCCCGTAAATCGTACAATTATGTAAGTATAATATTGTAAGTGTATTTTTGAGGGTCTGAAATGGACTAACCTACTTGACATTATTTCTTAAGGGAGTAAATTCGTTCGGTAATGGCACTTGAGCAGGCTTCTGGAATGAATTTTGTTCGTTACTCGGGGGTCCACTGTATATCCAAGTACAGTGGACCCCGAGTTCGTAAAAACTTCACTCCTGAAGTCTGCTCAAGTGCCATTACCGAACGAATTTACTCCCTTAAGGAAAAATGTCACGTAGGTTAGTCCATTTCAGACCCCAAAAAATACTTTTCCACAAGCACTTACAATATTATACTTACATAAATGTACGATTTCCGGGGTTTACGAAACTCGGGGGTCCACTGTATTTACAGCAAAATTTAAGGCTGCGTGTGATCACTTTGTTGTTATACTGTACATGCATGTGGATAGAGATCAATTGTGGTTGTGGTGGATGTTGTGAGGTCTTAGGGGCCACAATGAACTGAGAGTTACATGAATCCTACAATCATTGGTTTTAGGTGAACTCAAGATGCTGACTAAACCTTGCCAAGTTGCCCAGAGGACTACAGGAAGGTGCAGGTGTGGGAGATTATGGCATGTCTGGAGAGTGGGTCACTGACTGCTCCATCAAGGAGCAGGAGAGCCCCACTCAACACCACAAAAAGAAGCAGCAACCCTTCACGGAATACCTCCACATTTTACTAACTAACCACATACAGTGGTACCTTGACTTACGAGTGCCCCAACTTACAAGTTATACATAGTTACGAGCCGTCACTCAGTTGATTTTTTGCTTCGAGTTGCAAGCCAAAATCTGAGTTACGAGCGAGCTTCAGATACACCGCCACTCGCAGGAGATAGAGGAAATATCAAAAACCTCGATAATAACCAATGTGTAACATCCTTTCAATTTTGATACCACTGGTAGTGTCATCCTGCCAGAATGTTCTATAACGTATGCCCTAAATAAAGAGAAACCATTCTGGAACATGTGTAATACATGTTCGGCAGGCCGGCTGGTTGGCTGGCTGATTTGCTTTGGCTGTCTCTATCTCCTATCTGTCTGTATCTATCTCCTATCTGTCTGTATCTATCTCTGTCTCTGTCTGTCTGTGTCTCTGTCTCACAGGTACACATAAATACAGTTATACATAGTGTAAATTACCTAGGATAACCCAAAAAATCCAGACAAAGTGCTATACTATGCTTGTAGATATAAGGCATGATAAGCATGACTGGCAAGTAATACACATTTTCACTTGTTCAGGAATCAGATATGATGACTCTGCATCATGTGTAATACCTGTTGGTTCATGAGCGGCTCTCTCTCTCTCTCTCTCTCTCTCTCTCTCTGAGACAGAGAGACAAGTAGAGAAACAGGAAGACAGATAAGAAGAGACAGATATAAATATAGACAGAGCTAGACAGATAGAAACAAACAGATAGACAGACAGACAGACAGAAACAGATAGACAGACATGTTTATGTGTAACTGAAAAATAAAACCAAGGCAGTGCACGATCATCAAATGTCACTCCACTGCTGCACTGTCAGCAGTGGAGTGACACTCATCTTTCACCATGCTTCAAGGAGTTTCATTTATATTCCAGCATTTCTAAAACATTACTGGGACCTGGCGAAAAAAAGAAAAAATAATTTCTTATTTATAAATATATTTTTCTTATTTAACCCTTAACCCTTTCGGGGTCAGTGCCGTACTAGTATGTTTTACGAGCAAGGGTTGGTGCCATACTAGTACGCGTAAATTCTAGCGGCCTCAAATTAAGTGGGAAACGGCTGGCAGCCCTACATATAAAGAATGGGTCTATGTGGTCAGTGTGCGCAGTATAAAAAAAATCCTGCACCACACACTGCATAATGAGAATAAAAAAAACTCTGACCATTTTTTTCGTTTAAAACAGCGACTTTGCAGTCTATTTTTGTATGGTATTTATTGATGTACAGTGGAACCCCGGTTAACGAACACCCCGGAAATCGTGCAATTATGTAAATATAATATTGTAAGTGATTGTGGAAGTGTATTTTTGGGGGTCTGAAATAGACTAACCTAAATGACATTTTTTCTTAAGGAAGTAAATTCGTTCGCTAATGGCACTTGAGCAGGCTTCTGCAATGAATTTTTTTCGTTAACCGGGTTTCCACTGTATTCTCGTTTTCTTGGTCTCATTTGATAGAATGGAAGATATATTACAGAAATAGAGATGATTTTGATTGGTTTGACAATGACAAGTACCTTGAAATTGAGCTCAAAGTAGCGAAAATGTTCGATTTTTGACGATGTTCAAGAGTAAACAAATCACACCATGCGTCCAATACACATCAACTGGCTAGTCTAATATTCATGCACAAGTGCTCTGATGTTATTTATACCATTTTTACAATGATGCAGTTGTATACATAACAGTAAATCTTCTATTTTTTGTGAGAATAAAAATTCAAAATGAAAAGTAATGTAAGAGGGGCCTGGAGACATGACTAATGAACAGAGAAGATGTTATTTTAGTGCCAGGAAAGTCTGCCTTGTTTATTCTGGACCCTATTTTGAAATTGGCATCGTTTGAAATTTGTGTGAAATTGGCCAAATTGCCATTTTCTAACCACTATTTTGGGTAGTTGAAATTGGTAAATAGGTGGTTTCTTGTACTCAATCGATAGAAGAAATGGAGTTCTAGCGAAATAGCTATAATTTTAGTAGACTGAAACATTGGAATTTGCCGAAAATAGGGCTCAAAGTGGGCAAAATCGCCGATACGTAAATGTCATCGATAGGGTTAAAAACCTGTAACAAAAAAAAATTGGGGTGGTTTTTTGGGATTTTGGCATTTCAATTAATTTCAATGAGGAAAATTAATTTGATATACGAACAAATTGAGTTACGAGCTTGGTCACGGAACGAATTAAACTCGTAAGTCAAGGTCCCACTGTACAGTACTGTATATTATGAGTCTTCACAACATCACTACTTCCTTCAACCCTACACAATATGTTGCCACTCTACAATCCTCTACATCTTACTACAATACATCACCACCATCCACAACACATCACCCTTCACACAGCTAAACTATACATACTACTATGTTGTGATCTATGTACAAATATAATACTGATGTGTGTTTACATGCAGTGACAAATTCAGTGTTTTAACTATCTTCAGTACCTCTTTCTCACTCCTTCTCTTTCACTTCTACTATCTGGTGCCCTCAATACTAATGTAATTATGGTACAAGGAAACAGTAAATACAGTATTTGTATTATAATATACAACAAAAGTTTGAAAGAAAAGCTCCTTGGAAAATAAGGGGGTGTTTAGTTTAATTGTGTGACTAATGTACTGGTACATCTTATATGAAGGAAAATAAATAACATACTAATGAGAACACGTTCCAAGACTTGTGTTCCTTTATGAAATCTGGATTAATTTGTTTATTCTGGTAAATGATTGTCAAGAAGATTCTTAAAAGCTAATGATATTAATATTTCTTGAAAATACTGAATGAGGTTAGGTAATACAAAACAAAAATTACAGATGGTATCCGAGTGGACAGTTATGGGTAACTTGTCTACTGAGGGCCTGAGGGCTGGATTGAGATATACAGTGGACCCCCGGTTAATGGCCTGCTCCAAACACTAACAATTATTATGTAAGTGTATTTTTGTAAGTGCTTTTGTAAGTGTATGTTTGGGGGTCCAAAAGGACTAATCTAATTTACATTATTCCTTATGTTAATAAATTCGTTCGGTAACAGCACTTGAACAGCATTTTGGAACGAATTATGGCCGTTAACCGGGGGTCCACTGTACTGTATTGAGGCCCTAAGCTATGTCAAGCTTAAGACACCCCATAAAATAATATTTTAGGTCATTACTTTCTATAAAGGAAATAAAACAGCCACGCATAAAAAATTCAGACTAACTGAGGATCAGAGGCATTCTTTACTTATGATCCACAAGACCAAACCTATTATGAAACTCTGAAAAGAACTTCAGGGAATAAATTGTACCCACAGCCATTAAGACGGTTATGGTATAGTAAGGGTCACAGACTTGACCCCAACTTCAAACACTGAGAGACACTAGCCCAGAATCCACTCCCTACAGTTAGTCATGGCTTAAACACGAGCAATACCAAAACTAGGATAAGCAGCTTACCAGTATCTCCCTAATAAATCGCTATTGCAGAGCATACAGAGCTATCAATCCACCTAACCCTTCATCAAGAACCCAGCAGGACACTTACAATCCCCTACTTATAACCAAATAACTAACAACCACCTAACTTATAACCCTCCACATATATGACCACTTTTTTCTATACCAATACAACCCCCTCAAAACATAACATTTTAAGAGTATGACATTGGTTCCAGGAACATAACACCCATTTCTTACATTACACCTGTAAGAAATGATGGTTTGACTTCTGATGGCTCAACTGATGGACTTACCTGGAACCAATTAAGTATAAGTTAGTAAAGAGGAAGGGAGTTCTCTGTATTTTCAAAAATTAGCCAAACCTGCAGGGGTTACATAGTGCATGGCAGAGTTGAGTTGACGGAAGAATGACTATGTATTAAGGGTGCATTAATGTGTTGAAGAATGTACTGGCATAATAATTTTTTTTTTTATGAAATCATGGTCTGCAATGAAGGTGGCACTGTCCAAGAGGAAGGCAGTCAAGAGGGAATCAGGGCATTGCAAAAGAGGTCAGAAATTAATTCAATGATTCTGCTGCAGGAAATGGAGCATTGATACCAGGTACATGAATAAGACACTTGCAACATACTTGTATCATACTTTCAAAATGTTGTTCTTGAGCAGCAAACTTCTTCGGTGCAATACAGAGGAGACTAAAATATTACAGACATTTGAAGTATTGAAGCATTCAGTCCCTCAGCCTTGATAGAAGTAAAGTAACTTTGATTTATTCAGTCCTTCAATTTCTTCTTCAGTAGTCTCCAGTATTTTATCCACTTCTGTATTCGACTAAAGAAGATTGTTGCAGAGACAAAACATTTCAGAAATAAAGTTACCAAGGTGTTGCACATATTCCTTATTCATCTGTTAAAGACAAATATGAGGCCTTTATTAAGATGACACTGTTCTGTGTAGAGGTTTAGGACACAATATTGTCATAAACCTAATAACAAAGCTCTACAAACAAACACTATCTCATTTTTCTACACAAAAATACTACAGGAGGGCCCCGCTTATACAGCAGGTTAGGTTCCGGGATATCGCTGTAAAGTGAAGCATAGACCCTTTTTTTTTTTACTTTCAAATGCATATAAATGCCTGATAACATGCTTACACTATCATATATCAAGCAAACAATAGAGCTAGCGCTAAAACATCCATATCACTTACCTTAAAATATTATCATCCTGAGCTTATAGTCAGTGGTGAGTACATATATTTATTGTAGGAAGTCTAAATAAATAAAGAATGGGTATAATTGAAAACTGCTGTATTAGCAAAATGCTGTAAAACAAAGCACTGTAAAGTGGGACCTGCCTGTATTTTGCTTTTCTACACAAACACTATCTCATTAAAATTTACCTCTGTAACATACCCCTTTGTCTTGTGTGTTATCAAAGAGTGAGCAATAACAAACAAGCAGAATGGTTACTCTCTCCTTCCTTGTAATGTTTGTACTGTGTGTACAAGTGCTAAAATATTCAGAAGCTCCATGTGAAGCCGTACTTTAAGTCATGGTGCTTGAAATAGTACAAATTATTATATTATACTCAGAGCAAGCACCTGGAGAACTAGAGCAAGTCAGGTTTGATCCAAGAAGGGGAAATGTAGCTCCAATTCCTTGGTTCAAGAGCCCTTCACCAGCATCAATATTCTTCCTTGAAGGGTTGAAATAAAGTAAAAAGACACTGCAAGAAGCTAGCCATAGGATCTGATCAGTGCTTATGACTCACTTATTATCTCCTTAATTAAAACCTTAACTTAACTTAGTCTTAATGATTCATGGTGGTTCTCTTAAACATATTCAAGCACTTACAGAATCATAACCTAACATTTCTAGTTAGAAACTTAAGCTAGCTTAAATTAGTTTATATCTACTGCCACTGTGGCTTAGTGCTTGCTAGCTTGTGGCAGGAGTGTGGCAAGTGGTGTTTGAACACTCGTGCTTGACACTGTTGAAGAAGATCCATCATCTGTGGCCTCCTCAACACCCTGTTTGATTTTTTGGTTAATGAGAGGTCAGCTAAGAGTGCAGGTTAGTTGCTAGCAACACTTAGTTTGTATTGTAACATCTAAGCAGTCCTCTAGGTTCTAGTTCTGCAAGTGCTGTTAGCTAAAGTGCTAACACTTGCTTCCATGTAGCAGTGCTTGGCAACGAGCTTTTAACCCTGAGGCTCCTACAAATATTCCTTTATAATACAGTAGGTGCTGGATTATTTAAACTTATCCATCTAACCAGTTGAAAGTATCATGAGGTTGGGGAAGAAGTTGCCAGAAATTGTTTTTGCTTGTCAATAGAACACATCACTAAGTATTTTCATATAATACAGCAGTATACTGTATTTGATCAAAAATAGCCCATAAAAAAAAAACTGAACAGCAGTCTTTGAAAAATAATATCAAGAAGTCCACATTTCTTGACAAAACTATACCAAACAAATAGGAGCCCACCACACCTACAATAACATATACTAAAGATAAATGTCAGTTATCTATACAAGAGCTACCAGTGAGACGACATGTAAATCTTCCACTTATATTCAGTATTCACAAACCTTTACTTTGCAATGTGCCTCATCATAGTTCTTAATCCTATATTGTTTTTCCCACCTAGGTGAACTGTCTAAAACTAGACAGTGGGGAAGGTAATCCCAGAGTGACTAATTGATAACTTTCAAACAACAAAATTAAAAAAGATGGACATTTCTTGACAAACAAGTACCCAACAAATATTAACCTGCCACACCTACACTAAAATATTAAAATTCAATAAATTTGGCATAGATCATTTAAAGACTCTTAATGTTTCACATCAAAACAAACACACTTTTGTCTAATAACACTGTGTTGCTGCTGGACACTTGTGCTAGTTTAAAATATGGATTTTAAATTAGTACATGGCCCTTCAAGGGCAGTGCCTTGATGAAAGTGAAGGCCTCTTGATCCAAGGAATTGGAACTACCCTTCCTTTTCATGGATAGATCCTGATTGCCCTATATATTTAGCACTTACCAATAATGATAATAATAATGCAGTAATATTAATAAAGTACAGTGGACCCCCGAGTAACGAGCATAATTCATTTCAGAAGCCTGCTCAAGTGCCATTACCGAACAAATTTTCTCCCTTGAGGAATAATGTCAAGTAGGTTAGTCCATTTCAGACCCCCAAAAATACACTTACAAAAGCACTTACAATATTATACTTACATAGTTGTACGATTTCCGAGGTGCTCGTAACTCGGGGGTCCACTGTAATAATAATAATGATGATTAGTACATAGCACATTATTAATATATACTCCGAGTCATATGGAGCCTGGGATGGCAGTACCATATTTTATGACGTCGAAGACGCTATTTTTTCCCAAAATAAGTCTTGAAAACTTACCCAGCGTCTTGGAGGTTGAAATACCATTTATCTTTCATTCCCAAATTTAGCCAATCAGAAATGGAGGGCATCTTCGATACCAGAGCATCTTGTTCCACGTAAAATACGGTAATCAGGTTTGATGCAACGAAGGGAAAAGTAGCTTCAGTTCCTTGGATCAAGTCCTTTGCAAGGATCAAGAGTCTTTTAACAACAAGAATGTTTCACCGGGATCAAGGATACCAACTCTGGAAGGCATTACAGACTACCAGGTGTGTACGATAATGTTAATTATATCTGCAACATCCAAACTGTAAAATTAATATTTTGTGATGGTCCAGTTGTCTTCTTAAATACCAGACTTAGTCCACTGATGGAGAAGACAACAAGACACTAAGAATACAAGTACAGTGGACCCTCGGTTTACGATGGTCTCCAAACTCGCCCTTTTATGTAAGTTTATTTTTGTAAGTGTATTTTTGGGGGGTCTAAAAGGACTAATCTAATTTACGTTATTCCTTAAGAGAATAAATTCGTTCAGTAATGGCACTTGAACAGCATTCTTGAATGAAAAAATGACGTAATCCGGGGGTCCACTGTATTGTATCCTGTACTACTACAGAACAGAACTGCAATGTATAGTAAGTTTACAGTACTCTATGTAATTTACAGTCATTTTACTTACCCTTTTTGTGGTGGAGAGATGAGGTGTAAACTGCTGTGATCAATACTGGTGACTCAGAATAACTTTTATTCTGAGTTAGAGGAACTGTAAAACACTGCTAGTGAAAATAATGTAGATGACTGGGATGTAGATGGTTGAGAAGATGTAGATGGTAGAGATGATGTAGATGGTAGAGATGATGTAGATGGTAGAGATGATGTAGATGGTTGAGATGATGTAGATGACTGAGATAATGTAGATGACTAAGCAGATGTACATGGCCGAGATGTAGATTTCACAAATGTGCCACCGAGACACCAGACTCAACCTTCCTTATTAATGTTAAGTGCTTAACACTGTGAACCACAAGTTTCATCTTGCCACCACCACTTGCTGTAGAAGTCACTCTTAATTGCACTTTACTTAATATATTAATAATATCACACAAAATGCTCTAAATCCAGGGAGAATTAAAGACTAAATAATGAGTGTATGTGAGAGTCAGCACAAACAATAAATTAGCACAGGTGACCCACAGCTCAGGGAACAATGAAAACAAGCAGGTCCTGGACGTGGCCACTTTGGACCATACTGGACAAATGTCAGAGTTAGTTGACGTTATTTAGAGAGCAACCGTACACTACTGCTATGGACAAAAATGTGGAATTACATACTTTTGGTCATTTTGTTCAATAATCAGAGCATTTGCCCAGCCAGTTTTTGTCCAAAATTGTCAAAATCCATTAATGAGATGTTTTACTATACATGACACCACACTTGACACATGCCCATTATAACCCAAAGCATTCAGAAAAATATTTACAAATATGGCATTTTTCTTATGGTTTAATTAAATAATAATGATTAAATATTGGTTTAAGCATATAAATATTTGAGGTACATAGTGTTATTATTATTGTTGATAAAATACAGTAGTCCCTCCGCATCCGCAAGGGATACATTCCAAGACTTTGTGTGGATACCCGAAACCGTGGATAGTAGCAAACCCTATACACAAGTCATTTTTTTCTTTACATACATACCTATGATGAAGTTTAATACTATACGAATTACACATATACCTATGATGAAGTTTAATACTATACGAATTACACATCAGTCGAGAATTAGTGCTTTTTCACTGATGGGAAGCACTTCACATTTCCTCTTAGGCTTCAAAGAACTGTCATCATCACTACTTTTGTGCTTTGTGATCATTATTGAGCAAAATTAAGAGTTATTTTTGGGCCGCGGCAAACCACAGATAACTAAAACCACAGGAACCTAATCCTCAGATGCAGGGGTTCTACTGTATTTTTTTTTTATATGTTAATGAGACTTTGTATTGTCTTTTGGCAGGGAAGGAAGTTTAGGTGGAGGGAGTACTTGTCAGCAGCTTCCAACCAACAACGAAGACACCAATTAATCCCACTTGTTACTGGGGAATGCAGGTTATCATTATATGGTCTCAGCTTTTTTTGTAGTTTAATGACACTATTTCCTATGATGTCCAACAGATGGGTGTGTTAAGGTGCTACTATCAACAGGATATGGAGGTGCACAATGAATTAACAACTTTGGCAGCAATCACCTGATGAGCAGGACATCAGAGCTGCCTATCCTCTTGTACAGAAGTTTTCAGATCAGCTAACAGTGAATACCAGACAATTTTTGTGAGAGACAATGGACCCCAGCTGTATCTCTTACTTTTAACCAGGATGAGGACCTGGGCTCATTTATTTAATCCCACTTTTAAAATTACCTTGTAGTTAGACTTGTGTGCGGTTTAGCACCCTATCTGTACTCATGGTATTATTGGTAATGCTATCATTGTTGAAACTTTCTTCTAATGTTATTGTTATTATGTCAACTTTTTTTTTTTACTGTTATGTCCAAGATCATTTTGTTCCCTAGTGCCCTCAATATAGTATGGTTAACCCTCTACTTAAAAGGCTAACAAGGGGTAGCGGTTGTCTGGTGATGAGAATTGTGGTGGAGAGAGATGAGATTGCTTTGCTGTAATCATATCAGTACAGTGGACCCCCGAGTATCGTGAGCCTAGCGCTTCGTGAAATTCAACTTTCGGGAACTTTTTTCATGAAAATATATCTTCGCGATTTGCCTCGCAATTCGGTGGTGGTAAGGAATGCGTCCGGAGTGGCCTCCACCGTCTGCACGTACACAAAAGCACCCCACACACCATTCAGAGGCAGTCTGGCATTGTTTATCAGCGAGTGACCATCTCCCCATGCATTCATAAGATACATTTCGCAATATTTCATTCGTTTTTATACTTGCAACTACTAAATAAGCCACCATGGGCACAAAGAAAGCTTCTAGTGCCAGCCCTTTGGTAAAGAAGGTGAGAAACACGATAGAATTCAAGAAAAAAATCATTGCAAAATATGATAGTGGTGTGCGTGTGGCCGACCTTGCCAGGATGTACGGCAAACCTCATTCAACCATCACTTCCATCGTGGTGAAGAAAAAGGAAATCAAGGAAGCTGTTGTTGCGAAAGGGGTAGATATGCTCACAAAAAAAACAAAAACAAAAAAGAGATCAAAAATACTCGAAGATGTTGAGAATTTGTTGTAGGTGTGGATCAACAAGAAACAATTAGTGGGAGATAGTGTTGTGCAATCGAGAATTTGTGAAAAGGCAAGGCAGTTGGATGACGATCTTGTAAAGAAAATGCCTGGAATGAGTGCTGATGTTAATGAATTTAAGGCCAGCAAAGGCATACACAGTGTTGTAAGGAATGGTGAGGCTGCAAGTTCTGACAAATGTGGCGCTAAAAAATTCAGGAATTTAAAGACTATGTAGAGGGTGAAGAATTTCTCCCCCAACAAGTGTTCAATTGTGACGAAACAGGCCTCTTCTGGAAGAAAATGCCAAAGATGACCTACATTACGCAGGAGGAAAAGGCATTGCCAGGACACAAGCCTATGAAAGACAGGCTTACTCTTTTGTTCTGTGCTAATGCTAGTGGGGATTTCAAAGTGAAGCCTTTACTGGTGTAGCACTCTGAAAATCCCAGTGTGTTCAAGAAAAAGTGTTGCCAAGACTAATTTGTGTGTGATGTGGAAGCTAACAGTATGGCATGGGTCACAAGGGAAATTTTCTTTGATTGGTTTAATGAAGTGTTTGGCACTTAAGTGCCTCCTGGTAAAGGACAATGCTCCTGCTCATCCTCCAGACTTGGATGACCAAATGGTGGAGTTGTTTAGTAGTTTCATCAAAGTGAAGTTCTTGCCCCCTAATACCACTCCTTTCATCCAGCCCATGGACCAGCAGATCATTTCAAACTTCAAAAAACTAACACCAAAGCAATGTTTCAAAGGTGCTTTGACATAACCTCAGACACTCAATAGACCCTAAAAGAGTTCTGGAAAGATCACTTCAGTATCCTCCATTGCATAAACCTTATAGGTAAGGCTTGGGAGGGAGTGATTTCCAGGACTTTGAACTCTGCTTGGAGAAAATTGTGGCCAGATTGTGTCCTCGACAAAGATTTTGAAGGGTTTGAGGCTGACCCTGTTGACCCTATGCTAGTTGTGCAATCAATTGTGGCATTGGGGAATTCCATGTGGTTGGATGTGAGTGGCGAGGATGTGGAAGAGTTGGTGGAGGACCACAGTGAAGAGCTAACCACTGAAGAGCTGCAAGACCTTCAACTGCAACAGCAACAGACCACAAATAACAAAAAAGGCACAATACCGTGACTGGAACAATACACACACAACCCGCACATACAAAAAGAGAGGAGCTTACGACGACGTTTCAGTCTGACTTGGACCATTTACAAATGGTCCAAGTTGGACCAAAACGTCGTCGTAAGCTCCTCTCTTTTTATATGTGCGGGTTGTGTGTGAACAGACCACAGCCAAGGAAATTGCTTCACAGGAAGAGGAAGAGAGACTTAAGGTGCCTTCTTAAAAGATTAAGGACATTTGTTCAAAGTGGAGTGAGGTGCAAACGTTTGTGGAGGAACATCACCCTAACAAAGCTATTGTAGGCCAATGACAATGCCTTGTCCCATTTTAGGCAAATTTTAAATAGACGCCAAACACAGAGCACTCTAGAACAATTTTTTGAGCAACAGGGGACCTGTGACTCTCAAGCTGGTCCTATTGGCATTAAAAAACAAAGAAGGGAAGTAACCCCAGAAAAGGACTTGTTACCTGAAGTCTTTATGGAAGGGGATTTCCCTTCCAAAGACTAGGAAATTCTCCATCCTCTCCCCTCCTCCTGTCTTCCATACACCAAGAACAGTCTTCAATAAAGCTAAGTGTCATGTTATTATTGTTTTATACTTGATGTCTCATTGTTTTCTGTATGTAAATCTATATGTAACATAAAAAAAATTTTTTGCTAATACTTTTGGGTGTCTGAAACAGATTAATTTGATTTACATTATTTCTTATGGGGAAAATGGTTTCACCATTCGTGAATTTTGCCCATCGGCAGGCTCTCTGGAATGGATTAATCATGAAACTCGAGGGTCCACTGTAATAGACAATTCTATAACCAAAATCTGCTGACTAATCCAGCAGATTTTGCCTCAAATTCCTGAGGTACATAAACTCGGAGGTTTACTTGTTGTTGTGTAGGTTAATTTTTATGAGACAATGTTATAGGTATAAAGGATGGAAAACTTTTCAACACCTTCCTCCATTAACAAGGAAAGTTCCCAACAACACTCCTAGCTATCTTCAAGTTCCTTAAGTCAATTTCTGCTTAGCCAGGCTGTGGTGCCTGTAATGGACTGAGTTCTGCTAGCATCAGAAGACTGATTGATCATGCCATTAACCAGGCCTGGTCTAAGACCAGGTTGCAGGGGCAATGACTCCCAGAATGAACAACAGTTATAATAATGCAATCAAGTTACGCACTAAACCTGAAGGGATTATACAATGCAACAGATAGGTATGCCCAGTAATCTTTGAGGGCATCAATCTACAGTGGAACGTCGGCATTCGAACTTAATTGGTGCCAGAAGGCTGTTCGAGTGCCGAATCTGTTCGAGTACAGAACAAATTTTTCCCAACCAATTTTCTTTTTGGTTGGCTGTTATCACTAACCCTCTTAGGCCCCATGGTGACTCATTTATACAAATAATATAAAAAACACCAAAAAATGTGAAGAAACACAAAATAGTTTACAGCGTTTGTTTGGTCAAGTGCTGAGCAAACGGTCGACTACCGAGTGATTTATTTACTGAACAAAGTGTTCAAATACTGTATTGTTCGAGTACGGAACTGTTCGAGAACCGAGGTTCCACTGTATTTGGGCTTCAATGTAATGCTTCTTTATAACATAGTATATATTTATACATAACAGAAATTATATACAGGAGAGCACTGCATATTCGGCACCCTCTTTTCGGCATTCCACATTTTCACTGGCTTTCAATTGAGCCATTATTCATTATGTTCGGTGCTTTTACCACTGCACCGCCATTTTCACACAACATTTGCATAAGGGAAGAGCAACTGGCACCATATTTTAACGTAAGTATTGTATGTACAGTGGACCCCCGAGTTTCGTAAACCCCGGAAATCGTACATTTATGTAAGTATATAATATTGTAAGTGCTTGTGGAAAAGTATTTTTGGGGGTCTGAAATAGACTAACCTACGTGACATTTTTTCTTAAGGGGGTAAATTCGTTCGGTAATGGCACTTGAGCAGACTTCAGGAGTGAAGTTTTTACGAAACTCGGGGGTCCACTGTATTGAATATTTATTTTACTTTTTTATCTGTTTGTTTTATGCCTAGCTGTACTGAGCACTTAATATATGATAGTGTAAACATGTTATCAGGTGTTTTAGATGCATTCAAAAAAATTGTTCTCTTCCACCTGCTGGCGATTTTTTGCTTACTGCACGGGGTGGGGAACATAAGAGCCATACAAACAGGGCCCTCCTGTACTGTATAGTTTCATGAGCCTTTTTTTTTTTTTTGTTAATCAACCATCTGTTTTTTTAAGATACGTCAGCATCAGCTGCCATGTTAATACGATGACTAAGATAACACCCTCAGTCACTTTATTTATCTACATTTATGCAAATGCATGCACAAAACATCAAGTGAATGGTCACCGTAATACAGCTTATGTAACTGAGATTATGAGTTAAATAAAGAAAAAAAATTACTACTGCCTCCCCTCCATATGAATGAGAAAATTTAGAGCAAAGAGTGCATATGATATGAAGCTTTTAAGGAAGACGTGAGGATTTACACAACACATGGCATTCAGAGAAGCAGTCAAGAAATTCAGCAGTTTGATAAACCAGGAAAAGGCAATCAAATTGTATTCATGAAAAAAACTTAAGCCAACAGGGATTATACAGCACCTGAGGAATGGAAAGTAATCATGTTTAATCCAAGGAGAAAGTACCTCAAATTCCTTGGAACAAGAGCTCATCAACATAACCAAAACCTTGAAGCAGTGTGAGGTATTCCAATTACAAGTGCAGTCGCTTGTACTCTATGGCATGGCAGCTGCCAGCTGACCGCCAGTAAGAACAAAAACCGTTCACACACACAAACCACAAAATCACACGAGGGAGAACTAAGGAATATTGATATGTATTTAGTTTATGGTAGTGCTAAATACACATCCTTGTGCTCCATGATCAAAAATTCAAGAAAAAGGTTGGTTCTTATCGAGTTACAAAATTGTACGTGTACTCCAAAAATTGTCTGGTACAAAATGTGACTTCTTCACAAAGTGGTGTCATAAGGTTTCTCTTAAGCTAAAACAGATGGCAATAATAAGCTGGCATTGAAAACAAAGCAATGAGAAAAGTGCACTTGCAGAGTACAACTCTAGGATGAAGTAACCAGATAGCCTTAAATCTCTAATTACCACAAAAGTTGTCTATTAAACATGGTACAACAATAAGTAAAAAGAGTTAGTAACAAGGTCTCTAACAGGATGGGTCATACCCTGACACACCCAGTTTTCAGAAGGGACAAAAACTGCAGTCTCAGTGAAGGGATGATTATTTCAGATAATATCTTAGTGAAGTATAATGGGAAGATGTGTATTGAAGAAAGTATATGTCAAAGTATGTGAACAATCAGGTTCAGATGCTGTAAGCTGACATCATGACAATGGTGATGCAAAAATTGAAATCACTATATATACTCACATTTTGGAGAGGACACTTTAGACAACATTTCAGTCCATACTTGATCATTATCAACTTGATTTTATATTATAATTAGTATTACAAATACACGTTAAACCCAAAAGGGTCATACAGTACTGTAGGAAGGGATGGTTTAAGAAAAGTGCAAAGGTCAAGAGTGAGAGATTGGTACAGGTCTGCAAAGTTATGGGTTAGTGGAGGTGAGAGTTAGTGCAAGTATACCTGGAGAGGGTTTCGGGGGTCAACGACCTGCAGCCCGGTCTGAGACCAGGCCTCGTGGTGGATCAAGGTCTGATCAACCAGGCTGTTACTGCTGGCCACACACAAACTGACGTACGAACCACAGCCTGGCTGGTCAGGTACTGACTTTAGGTGCCTGTCCAGCGCCTTCTTGAAGACAACCAGGGGTCTATTGGTAATCCTCCTTATGTATGCTGGGAGGCAGTTGAACAGTCTTAGGCCCCTGACACTTATTGTGTTGTTTCGAGTAGAAATTGAAATCAAAGTTGGTGTAATAGGTTAGTCTCAGTTAAAAAAAATCAGTCTGTGTCAAAGATGGGACTTCCAGCGAGGTTAGTGAAAGTGAGCCTGTTAGGGCAGTTTGAATGTTGGAAGTGAATCCAACTTGCACTCTGATAAGCATACTGAATGAACAGTGACAGTTGTCAGTCCTCACAGAGTGGTGTTGGTCATTTCTCAGTGGTATTCGTGAGTCGGCCGTGTCCAATGCAAAAATGCAATTTCCCAAATTTGACAATGGTGGGAAGATGGCTAAAATCCTAAACATGGTTTAATAAAAATCCCTTTGTTTTGGCCCAATGCGGACCAACATTGTTGCCAGCAGTTGCAGAGGTGGTGAGAGAGCAGTAAAAAAAATAGGAGTAAGGAATGCTTCTAGTACATGAAATCAGAAAGTCCTGAATAGCTGACTTAGCAACTGAGTCTATATGTTCATTGCCCTGAACATCAGGAAAACATGACTTTTGTGCTTACCAGAAATGTGACATAACCAAATCTGTATGCAAAGGACAATGGGATGAGGGGAGTTGAATTTCTGGATAGCCTGTAACACACTTTGAGAATGCAATACACAGTATCTATGAATGACAAGGCAGACATGGTCGCAATGTGGACAAGAGCGGTGAGAATTGCTTATAAATCTGCTGTGAAAATACTAGTTGATTCTAATAAATGACATCCAATGAGGTCATTCCAGACACCATTTTGGAATTTAGAACAATCAGTGAACACTTCAATAGTTTGAGAGAGAGAGAGTGGAAGTGATCAAGACTGAACATTATGATAGAGGAGACAAGCAAGCTTTTGAGCATAAATGGTCCAAGATGGATTATAACATAAATGGTCCAAGATGGATTATAACAAAAATGGTCCAAGATGGATTATAACATAAATGGTCCAAGATGGATTATAACTTCATGTTAAGATTCGTCTCCAAAGTATAGGTTAGCTATGAACTAATAAATTAATTAAGGAGGGGGTGTTGGAAGGGGGGGGGGTTCAAGTGTCCATTAAATCGCTATGTTAAAAAATAGAAGAAAAAGTTAATAGAGCACTACTGTACACCTAATATAGTACTGTACATATAATTTACAGATATACTGCAATAAAGATTGAAAATAAAGGAATTAAAAGTAAAATTTACCCATAATTTTAAAAATCTGTTATATTGAGGTAAGTTATATCAAACAATTATTGCACTGACAAAAGTTCAAGGAGAGTAAATAGAACATTATAGGTTCCAACCACATGAGATGCAAAATCCAGTAGACTGCCAAATGGGTTTGGAATAAAGAAAATTAGGATACAAATGCACACTTGGAATGCCAGAGAAAAGTGGTTCTCTGTTATGTCTGTTGCATCAATGGAATCTTGCTATGCTCCTGCCAGCAATTATAAGAAACTTTAGCAAAGTCAAGTGAGTACCTGCTTGCTAAATTATACACCTTTTTCTAAACTGCTGCATAGAAAGTTCAACAGAGATCAACAAGTACAGCTAATCTCAATTATACTTTCATTTATCCCAGAAGATGATAAACAAAGACAATGATAGGATAGGATTAACTGGTAAACAAATGAGGCAATTTCCTTCAAACCAAGAAAGTCGGGAAGATGTGACATGGGAGAGAACTTATCAGAAAGGTTAAGTACAAGAGAGAAAATAAGATGGAAGTTTAGGAGATGCAGATGGCACCAAGGCAAACTGAAGGTAAAAAGGGGAAAGGGATGGGAGGCAGAGAAGAAAAAGGGAACTGAAGCTGCAGAAGTAATGTCTAGTAGTTTCTTCAGATCAAGAGCTACATGCCTAGGAGTAATGGATAGGCAACCACTCTGAGAGAATCCTCGAGAAATACTTTTCTTATCTCAATATGAGACATTATGTGCTATACTTGGAAGAAGCAGCAGCTGAGACAAGAGACACAAGGAGAGAGAGTACAACAGAACAGACAATGCTAGCCCAGGTACTCAAAGAAACTAAGGCAGAGGGATCTACCTGGAGGGAGTTCCCAGGGTCAACTCCCTTGTGGAACAGTCCTTGACCAGGCCTCCTAGTGAATCAGGGTCCAATCAACCAGGCTGCACTCTACATTACTAGGGTACAATCAGGGGGAAACTAAGATATGCATCTGCAAAAACATGTTTTCCTACAATTTAGGGAATAGAAACTAAGCCTGTCCAGAGGAGGAAAGTAAGAAAAAAAAACGAGAGGCAATAATACACAAATAGCCCACACATACGAGAGAGGAGCTTACAACGACGTTTTGGTCCGACTTAGACCATAACTTTGTAAATGGTCCAAGACTGAAACGTCGTCATGAGCTCCTCTATGTGAGGGTTATCTGTGTACTGTTCCAGTCGTGGTATTGTGACTTTTGATTAGGGTTACTTGCAGGTTCATAAGAGTTTAAAGCTGGAAAGCAATAAAAACAGTGTTACTAAAACAAGGGTACACAAATATCCTTCCCATAAGAGAAAGAAACTTATGACAACATGTCAGTCTGACTTGGACTGTTAGTGTGTGTAACTAGTTAATGGTCCGAGTGGAACCAAAACATCATCATAAGTGTCTTTCTCATTTTCTTCTTTCAACAAACAGGCCGTATCCCACTGAAGCAAGGTGGCCCGGCCGTATCCCACTGAAGCAAGGTGGCCCGGCCATATCCCACTGAAGCAAGGTGGCCCAGCCGTATCCCACTGAAGCAAGGTGGCCCGGCCGTATCCCACTGAAGCAAGGTGGCCCGGCGGTATCCCACTGAAGCAAGGTGGCCCGGCCGTATCCCACTGAAGCAAGGTGGCCCGGCCGTATCCCACTGAAGCAAGGTGGCCCGGCCGTATCCCACTGAAGCAAGGTGGCCCGGCCGTATCCCACTGAAGCAAGGTGGCCCGGCCGTATCCCACTGAAGGTGGCCCAGCCGTATTCCACTGAAGGTGGCCCGGCCATATCCCACTGAAGCAAGGTGGCCCGGCGGTATCCCACTGAAGCAAGGTGGCCCGGCCGTATCCCACTGAAGCAAGGTGGCCCGGCCGTATCCCACTGAAGCAAGGTGGCCCGGCCGTATCCCACTGAAGCAAGGTGGCCCGGCCGTATCCCACTGAAGCAAGGTGGCCCGGCCGTATCCCACTGAAGGTGGCCCAGCCGTATTCCACTGAAGGTGGCCCGGCCATATCCCACTGAAGCAAGGTGGCCTGGCCGTATCCCACTGAAGCAAGGTGGCCCGGCCATATCCCACTGAAGCAAGGTGGTCCAGCCATATCCCACTGAAGCAAGGTGGCCCGGCCGTATCCCACTGAAGCAAGGTGGCCTGGCCGTATCCCACTGAAGCAAGGTGGCCCAAAAAGTAAAACAAAAGTTTCTCTTTTTAACTTTAGTCATGTGCAGGTTATTTGTGTATTGTTCCAGTCATAGTGTTGGTATATAATACCCACAACTTAGTGAGACACATGTATGTACTGGCTAATTTTGACGGTTTCAGTATTGCCCTAATACTGGGTATCAGTATTGCCCTAATACTGGGTATTAATATTGCCCTAATACTGGGCATCAGTATTGCCCTAATATTGGGTATCAGTATTGCCCTAATACTTGTCATCAGTATCACCCTAATAATGGGTATCAGTAACAGCAAAAGATTAATCGTCCCATCCCTAGTTTTGACTCTTTTTTCATCTTTGTATGTTAAAAATCCTACTTTTGTAAGTAGGTTAAGTAACTTATGTACCTAACAACAGTTTATTTCACCTAAACTACATTATCTGTGTTGCATAAAACAAATAAAAAGTTGAATTTGAGGAAGAGAACATTTTTTAAGGTCAATGATGCTGTCAAGTCTAGCCGGAGTCATCAAGACTAGCCGGAGTCATCAAGACTAGCCAGAGTTGTCAAGACTAGCCAGAGTCGTCAAGACTAGCCGGAGTCGTCAAGACTAGCCGGAGTCGTCAAGACTAGCCAGTCATCAAGACCAGCCAGTCATCAAGACCAGCCAGAGTCGTCAAGACCAGCCAGAGTTGTCAAGACTAGCCAGAGTTGTCAAGACTAGCCAGAGTTGTCAAGACTAGCCAGAGTCGTCAAGACTTGCCAGAGTCGTCAAGACTAGCCAGAGTCGTCAAGACCAGTTGCAGTCGTCAAGACCAGTCGCAGTCGTCAACACCAGTCGCAGTCATCAAGACTAGTCGCAGTCGTCAAGACTAGTCGCAGTCATCAAGACTAGTCGCAGCCATCAAGACCAGTCGCAGTCGTCAAGACCAGTCGCAGTGGTCAAGACTAGTCGCAGTCGTCAAGACTTAGTCGCAGTCGTCAAGAGTAGTCGCAGTTGTCAAGACTAGTCGCAGTCGTCATGACTAGTCACAGTCATCAAGACTAGTCGCAGTCATCAAGGCTAGTCGCAGTTATCAAGACTAGTCGCAGTCGTCAAGACTAGTCACAGTCATCAAGGCTAGTTGCAGTCGTCAAGACTAGTCGCAGTCATCAGGGTCGTCTCTGTGGAGAAACAACATGCTGCACGATCCAAATTTTATTATACACTCACCTCTCTAACAAACCTCTTCTAAAAGTTATTAATTTGGTAATGTAAAAGTACATAAAAATTTAAATACCGAGTAACATGAAGGCCTTTCCATTCACTATTTAATTTTGGATGTACTTTCTTAATCTCATTTACAAAAACATCCCAGTATATAGAAGAGCTTTTAAGAGGGTTCACTGAATCAAAAAAATTATATGGATCACACTGCAATGAAAGAGCACTGAATAAACCCCTGGATGCAAGAGTAAACCCCTGGATGCAAGAGTAAACCTCTGGATGCAGGAGTAAACCTCTGGATGCAGGAGTAAACCTACCTCTGGATGCAGAAGTAAACCTCTGGATGCAGGAGTAAACCGCTGGATACAGGAGTAAACCGCTGGATACAAGAGTAAACCTCTGGATACAAGAGTAAACCTCTGGATGCAAGAGTAAACCTCTGGATGCAAGAGTAAACCTCTGAATGCAAGAGTAAACCTCTGGATGCAAGAGTAAACCTCTGGATGCAAGAGTAAACCTCTGGATGCAAGAGTAAACCTCTGGATGCAAGAGTAAACCTCTGGATGCAAGAGTAAACCTCTGGATGCAAGAGTAAACCTCTGGATGCAAGAGTAAACCTCTGGATGCAAGAGTAAACCTCTGGATGCAAGAGTAAACCTCTGGATGCCAGAGTAAACCTCTGGATGCAAGAGTAAACCTCTGGATGCAAGAGTAAACCTCTGGATGCAAGAGTAAACCTCTGGATACAAGAGTAAACTTCTGGATGCAAGAGTAAACTTCTGGATGCAAGAGTAAACCTCTGGATACAAGAGTAAACCTCTGGATACAGGAGTAAACCTCTGGATGCAAGAGTAAACCTCTGGATACAAGAGTAAACCTCTGGATGCAAGAGTAAACTTCTGGATGCAAGAGTAAACCTCTGGATGCAAGAGTAAACCTCTGGATGCAAGAGTAAACCTCTGGATGCAAGAGTAAACCTCTGGATGCAAGTGTAAACCTCTGGTTGCAAGAGTAAACCTCTGGTTGCAAGAGTAAACCTCTGGTGTATTGTGGAAGATGGCAGGGTAGTGGTAGGGTGATGGTAGGGTGATGGCAGGGTGATATCAGGGTGATGCCAGTGATGGTAGGGTGATGGTAGGGTGATGGCAGGGTGGTGGTAGGGTGATGGCAGGGTGATGGCAGGGTGGTGTCAGGGTGATGCCAGTGATGGTAGGGTGATGGTAGGGTGGCAGGGTGATTGTCATAAGAGAAGCAGCGTTCCAGTGATCGATATGACTGTGTTCCTCCAGTGGTTTACTGGTATAATGTGAGCCTGGGAAGGAAAGCTCTATCCTCCAGTGGTTTACTGGTATAATGTGAGCCTGGGAAGGAAAGCTCTATCCTCCAGTGGTTTACTGGTATAATGTGAGCCTGGGAAGGAAAGCTCTATCCTCCAGTGGTTTACTGGTATAATGTGAGCCTGGGAAGGAAAGCTCTATCCTCCAGTGGTTTACTGGTATATTGTGAGCCTGGGAAGGAAAGCTCTATCCTCCAGTGGTTTACTGGTATAATGTGAGCCTGGGAAGGAAAGCTCTCTTATAGAGCTCTTCTACACACTGCAATTATTTGTAAATGCTGTTGGAAAGGTGCATCTGAAATTGAATAGCATGAGAATAGGCCTTCATAATACATACAGTGGTACCTCGAGTTACGATGGTCCCCAAAATCGCCCTTTTATGCAAGTTTATTTTTTTAAATGCTTTTGTAAGTATATTTTTGGGGGTGTAAAAGGACTAGTCTATTTTACATTATTCCTTATGGGGATAAATTCGTTTGGTAATGGCACTTGAACAGCATTCTCAAACGAAAAAATATCGTAACTCGAGGTACCACTGTATATGCTATTCAATTTTGAACACTTTTCTAAAGAATTATGTAGAGTAATTTACTGCAAATCAATGCATGACATGCCCCAAGATGCTGGTCTCTGTATGAGCACAAAAATAGATCAAAGGCACAATGTCCTCTTATCTACTGTCCACTCAACACTGAAGCCTCGGAGCTAATGGAAAAAGAGATAGGCATGGGACTATTTGCATTCTCTCAAAAAACTTGCTTGATCCTTATCAATAAGGTCTTGAAAAAAAAAAAAGGAAAAAGTCAGCAGATTTATTCAGGCGGACATGTGCCGAACCAGATATCCCAAAAAGTCATTACTTGAGAATAATGAGGTGCTCAAAACCTTAGACAATCAGTACAGTGATTCAGGTGGGCAACTCTGAGCATTCTATTCCCTCAAAAGATTTGCTTGACCTTTGTCAATAAGGTCTGAGCCCATCTCCCACATCTTGAAGAGTCACCAGGAATGGCAAATACAAAAGGCAGCTGCTAAGTCAGCCTCCATTACTGTAGCTCCAGTGGCACAGGAAGTTCTAACCACTGCTGCTCAAGATATCTTTGGAGGTTTCTATTGTTCTGACCACCAAGATGACTGATCTCTAGAAGCAAAAGCCATGATTAACAGACGGAGGATCGAGCCTCCACCACAGCTTGCGCTAAATGACCAACACTGCAGGTTTAGTGATTCATGAAATACATCTATGGATGCCTCTATGCCCAATCAGTACACACAGGGCTAGGATGCTCCAGTCACTGAGAAAAATTATTTAGTAAGAGCCATTTCTCTTCACTCTTCATTGAATATTACTTTTTTTTTTTTTACAAATGCATATTGGCCTTGAGTCCTGGAAGTGGGAAGTATAGTACCTGCACTCTAAAGGAGGGATGGGGATATTTGCTGTTTGGAGGGACATCTGAACTGTGGTATCTGCGTGCCTCTGGCAAGACAGTGATACTGTGAATGATTGTGAAAGTTTTTTTGGGTCACCCTGCCTCAGTGGGAGACAGCCAGCGTGTTAAAAGAAAAAACACCTCTAGGAATTATCGAGTCTATTCATGGTTGTTTTTATAAATTTTGTACTATATACAGTTGATTATCAATTATCCAGCAATCAGCTATTCAGTGTTTAATATTATTTGGCTGTCTTATTCAATCCAGCAACTAAACAGGCATGATAATGTTATCAAGGAATGTGCAGCAAAAAGGGATAAAAAAAAATTAAGTGAACATAGTGTGTGGATGAAATGTGGCCCACCCTTCCCAATCAGTAAGCTGGAAAATACAGTGCAGTTCCCAAATTAATGCTGAAAAAATCCATGATCTACCGCATATATTCAATTAATACTATCACTGTTACAAGTATTATAATCTTCGGTACACTGAACACACCTTCCCAGCCTCCTTATACTATATGATTTACCTTCAGGACACGTCAACACACCTACCCATTCTCTTTACACATGATCAACTAAACTGATTCCTTCTAGCATAAATTTTCACAAACACTGCTAATTCAGATGTGTTAAAACCCTTTAAAAACTAGTAACACTGAACTGCCATGAGCCTTGTAGATCAGATTTTGTAGTGCAGTCTTATCTTAAAATATTATTATACTTAAAACAAGAATTAAACCTGAATGGATCATGAAATCTAATTATGATACACTTTTGCATGATTTTCTCTCATATGAACGAGTTTACTTAACAAGGTTTGAAAGTCGCTTAGGCACACTGAATGCAGATATGTTTTCCTCCCAAAATGATTTCTTCTATGTGATAGTGAGAGTTTGTTGACAAATGTTGTAGACACTTTGAACACTAATATAGTTTCTCTCCTGAATGATTTCTTTTGTATTTTATTAAGCCACATTTACTGTATCAGAAAAACCTTTGATACTCTGCATTCTGACATCCTTTCCCCCTGAATGCTTCACCATGATGTGTCTTACTAAATTAGATTTTCTTGAATAGACTTTAAAACATTTTGAACACTGATGTGCTTTCTCTCCTGTGTGACTCCTCATATGGTTAACTAAATCATATTTATTGGAACAAACTTTCATACACTCCGAACACTGATATGGTTCTACCTGTGTATGAATTCTTGAATGTTTTGTCAGGTCAGATTTATCAGAGAAGTCCTTTTGACACTTGGGACACTGGTATGGCTTCTCTCCGGTATGAATTCTCAAGTGTTTGACTAAACCAAATTTATGTAAAAATTCTTTGGAACAAACTGTGCATTGATATGGTTTCACGCCTATGTGATTTTTAATATGCTTTATTAAATTAGATTTTGTAGAAAAGTTTTTTACACACAATGAACAATGAAATGGGTTTTCTCCTGTATGAACTCTCATGTGATTAGTTAAACTAGCTTTATCTGAAAAGTCTTTTGGACACTCTGCACATTTAAATGGTCTCTCTCCAGTGTGAACTCTCATGTGTCTTATCAAATGAGTGTTTTGCAAAAAGTCTTTAAGACACACTGAACACTGGTATGGTTTTTCTCCTGTATGAATTCTTGTATGCTTTACTAAATCAGATTTAGCTGAAAAATCTTTTAGACACACTAAACAATGGTGTGGTTTCCCCTCAGAATGAATTGTCCTGTGTGCCAAGAGCTGAGATATAGTTGGAAAATCTTGTACACACTCTAAACATTGGTATGTTTTCTCTTCTGCTTGAGTGGCAGTACTTTCCGATGCTGAAGCAGCTGCTCCTTCAAGTATTTCAGACGTCTCTTCTGAACGAACTGTAACTTCTACTGCTGGTACAGATGCTTCAAATATTTCATGTGGTTTCTCTGAATGAACTCTAACTTCTGCTGTTAGAAAAGATTCTTCAAGTATTTCATTTGACTTTTCCTCTAAATGAACTTCTGCTGCTGGAAAATATTCTTCGAGTATGTCATGTGAATTCCCTGAATGAACTCTAACTTCTGCTGCTGCTGCTTCTGCAGCAGATTCTTCTTCAGATATTTCAGACATAGCGAATACAGTGATGTTCAATACAAACTTGCACACGCTTTACCAGAGATAATTTTTATGAATATTTTTTTTCTTCAAAAACTTACAACTGATATTTTTTTCCAAGTGAACATCAATATACCTAAACCTATAAACACTCAGATATTCTTCTCATGGAATTTCTATGCACTGGAATCTACTTTCATTGCTTCCAAAAGTTTCAAGTATAGATATACATGATATGCTATATTAGAAAGCATTAACAGGGGAATTAATATAACTTTTTTACATGACCTTTTGAAAAGTGATACAGTACTAAATGAACAAGGTGTGATGTTATTGAAATGTCTGTTACGCAGAATATTTTTGAGAGAACAAAAACAAAGACATGTATACCAGCAATACAAGGGGTGATACCACTGACTTGTCTTCCAGAGAGAGAACAATAACACAAGGATGCACTTGTAAGCAGTACTGTGCTTGCAATGCATCCAAACTCTACATTATTAAGGCTTTCATTTTACTAATTTTCAAACATGTTACCTAAATAAATTAATTAGAATTTTCAACTCACTAAAAACCGAATTGTTTTATCTCTACTGCGGCGTAGATACATCCTATATCCTGATTTTATATCCTCAATGGTCTTAGTTTGTATCACGTACACTGACATATCACAAATGTCTTAACTTGTATCATGTATAATGACATATGGCAATGCACAATAGAAGTGTGCTATGCAAATTTACGTTTGTTTTTTTTTGTCAGGAAACAAGACAGTGTCTTCTAATGCAGTGTTTTGTCATGTGATGGCTGCCTCAGTGGTTTATCAACCACTGCCTTACCGGTGCTATATACCTGTCGTTATACAGCTGCTGTTGCACCCGAACTACGTTTCTCCGCGCCATCTAAAAAACAAAAACAAAGGATCACCATACATAAATGTGCATGTCACAAAAGTTAAAATTTAATTGGAAAATGAAGACAAAATGTCAAAATACATCAAGTTGTCATCAACAGTTATATCCTACAGAACATAACATAAGAAAGGAGGAACACTGCAATAGGCCTACTGGCCCATATTAGGCAGGTCCTTTTCAAACCCAAACCCATTAACAAACATATTTGCCCAACCCATTTTCAATGCTACCTAAGGAAGCTTTGATAATCCCATTAACTCATGTGCAGCTTCCCACTCAAATTCATCCCTTCACACTCACGTATTTATATGAACAAGTACAGTAGATCACTACTTATCCAGTGACAAGTTCTTCAGCTTCCATCATCTGGCAGTATAGTGATAGCCACCACATATATACACAATACTAAAAAGTTGTGTGTAAAATAAAAGAACCATACAAAAATGATGTGATTATTAAGGTTTGTTGACAATCTGGTGCACCATTACCCTGATAGAACAAACAAACAACAAACAAACAAACAAATTTTATTTCATTGCAGATTACATGGGTATCGGAAGTTACAATGTAAATTGAGTGCAAGGAGAGCCACTGACATGCCATGGCATTAGGGGCAGCTTATTCTAGTCCTTAAAAACTATGTACTTAATATTAGAGAAATTTATTGAGTTTATTCTAGTTAAAAATTATTTTCAAAATTACAATATGATGAAATTTTACTGTTTAAATTATTATATAATGATATTAGATATTAGATTGTTACAGGTGTTAAGATTCTTGAATGATAATATGGAATTGAGATTATCTTAAGCAAAATAACATTGAGCATTTTTGACATTAACTTATAATATGAGTAGGGGGTAACATAATAGTAACATATTACAGTGGTACCCCGACTTACGATGGTCCCCAAACACACCCTTTTATGTAAGTTGATTTTTTTAAATGCTTTTGTAAGTGTAATTTTGGGGGTCTAAAAGGACTAGTCTATTTTACATCATTTCTTATGGAGATAAATTCGTTTGGTAATGGCACTTGAACAGCATTCTGGAATGAAAAAATATCGTAAGTCGGGGTACCACTGTATTAAAAATTGAGATTATCATATAGGAAAGTAACAATGAGCATTTTTCAAAGTAGTTTATAGTATGATCATTTAGTTTTGGGTGAGTAGGTGGTTTTTGAGTTGAGTCTTAAATTGATTTTCAGACAAGATTATCTTAATATTTACTGGTAATGAATTCCAGATTCTGGGGCCCTTTATGTGCATAGAATTTTTACATAGGTTGATATGAACATGGGGTATATCAAAAAGTGATCTGTGTCTTGTGTTGTGGTCATGGGTCCTATTAAAGTTGGTGAGGAGAGTTTTGAGCAGAGGGTTTATATTAGAGTGTAAAGTTTTATATATGTAGTAGGCACAAGAGTAAGTATGAATGTTCTTTACGGTGAGTAGTTTGAGACTTTTGAATATTGGTGGAGTATGCTGTCTAGAGTGGGAATTTGTTATCATTCTGACTGCGGCCTTTTGTTGTGTTATGAGTGGTCTAAGGTGATTTAACGTTGTTGATCCCCATGCACAGATTCCATAGGTGAGATACGGGTAGATAAGTGAATGATATAGTGCAAGGAGAGCTGATTGAGGTACAATATATGATGCACCCTCTCCCTGATGGGACAGTATCAGATATACTCTCTCCCGGATGGGAGAGTATCTGCTCCACCCTCTCCCTGATGGGACAGTATCTGGTCCACCCTCTCCCTGATGGGACAGTATTTGATACACCCTCTTCCTGATGGGACAGTATCTGATACACCCTCTTCTTGATGGGACAGTATCTGATACACCCTTTCCCTGATGGGAGAGTAGCTGCTCCACCCTCTCCCTGATGGGACAGTATCTGATACACCCTCTTCCTGATGGGAAAGTATCTGATACACCCTCTTCCTGATGGGACAGTATCTGATACACCCTCTTCCTGATGGGACAGTATCTGATACACCCTCTTCCTGATGGGACAGTATCTGATACACCCAAGTTATTATGCATATCATACAATGAAAGATTTAAATGGTTTTATTCAAGGGAGTAAATTAGGAAGTCAAGAAGTGACAATCATTTTTCATACACACAAAATTCCATGTGTAGTTCAATATGTAGGTTGCTGTGTAATCACTGAAAACTGTTTTATGACAACTTCTGTGTAGTTAGTAAATGAACACTACTTTCTTGTGATATTGAAAGTTAAAATTTAAGTTAGAGGTCTGGTCACAGACCAGGCCGCGCGGGCGTTGACCCCCGAAACTCTCTCCAGGTAAACTCTGATAATTATACTTATGTGTACCTGTACTTAAATATACTTACACACTGTGCTGGAATGCAGGTACACATTAAAATCACTGAAAGTCTACTCTTGATGCCATATAATAATCTCTTGGACGCATTAAATGTTGTATATTACGTTAATACTATAGACATTAATCCATCTATGATATTTTTTTCAAAATTATATAATAAACACACTATGTAACATATACACATGATACATACACCCATAGTATAAAAATTGACATAAATATGAGATTTGTTTACCAAGTGATTTGTAGGAGTGTGGGAAGAATTACGTTTTCTCTAGTCAAATAACAGTTACTGGGGGATTACTGTAGAAAAATATACCTTTCGTATGCCTTCACTCTATCTATAGCTATTCACGACCCTTGTGGTTTTTGCGCTTCTTTTTTATGATTATAATAATAATAATAGCTTGTAATAATAATTTGTAATAATAATAATAATAGCTTGTAATAATAATTTGTAATAATAATAATAATAATAGCTTGTAATAATAATTTGTAATAATAATAATTTGTCAAAGCATCATTCCTTCTAAAAATGATGTTACTGAACATGAGAATGGAAGTGTTGGTCTTTATTTATTCTACTGTACCACTGTGGAGACAACTTGTACACAATGTAAGCTGTTTGTATGAACGTATATCAACCATAACTAGACAGTTTGTTTACACAAGTACAGTGGTTCCTCGGTTTTCGCCGAAAATTTGTTCCAGAATGCTGCTCAAGTGCCATTACCGAACGAATTTACTTCCTTAAGAAATAATGTCACACAGGTTAGTCTATTTCAGACCCCCAAAAATACACTTGCAACAGCACTTACGAAAATACACTTACATAAATGTTCAAGTTTGGAGATGCACGAAAACCGAGGGACCACTGTACTCTGCGGCTCTGTCATCTTACTCTCTCTCATCTATTCGTTTTTATCTCGTTTACTCACCTCTCACCCTACATTAAGACTACAAATATTCTAAGGCAAGTAACGAGTGTACTCTATATGCATTTTATCGCTCTAAGAGCACTTTAAATGTAGTAGTAGGTGGGAGTGGCCAGGTGGGATGCCATACCTCCCACACGACTTTCTACAAATAAATACTACTCACCTTTTGCTCTACATTAAGACTACAAATATTCTGAGGTAAATAATGAGTTTACCGTGGGTGTATTTTACTTTTTATTGTTTTTTAACACATTAACTGTCCAAACATTGATCTACGTTCTTACCGCTAGCATTCCAAACGTAGATCTACGTTTTATTTTTCCTGCCTCCAAATTTGGCACGATTGGCCTGAGATGCCTGGTCAGCATAGAATGGGTCTTAGCACTCGGTGTGGGCAGTATTAAAAAATCTGGGACCACTTAGTACCTTGTGGGAGCACCAGTTCAATTGAGCACCGGCTACAGCAAACACCATGGCAAACACCAAGGATTCACTGATGTCATGTCATATTAACACCCCCCTTTTAAGAGGAAAGTGATGATGACCCAGAGTTTAGTGGCTTTGAAGTGGATGTAGCCACAAGTGGCCGCAGAAATATCAAAAACCTCGATAATAACCCATGAGCAACATTTGTGCAACACCCTTTCAATTTTGGTACCACTGGTAGTGTCATCTTGCCAGAATGTCCTATAACCTATGCCCTAAGTAAAAAGAAACAATTCTGGAACGTGTAATACGTGTTCGGCAGGCTGGCTGGCTGATTAGCTGCCTCTATCTCCGTCTGTCTGTCTGTATCTCTGTTTTATCTCTTTCTCTGTCTCTGTCTATCTCTCTCTCTCTCTTACAGGTACACATACGTAAATGCAATTATACAGTGTAAATTACCTAGGATAACACAAAAAATTCAGACAAAGTGTTATACGTACTGTGCTTGTAGATATAATGCATAATAAGCATGACTGGCAACTGGCAAGTACAGTGGACCCTCGTTTATCGTAATTAATCCGTTCCAGAGGGTCTGACTAAAGGCGAAATTCACGATTTGCAAAACCATTTTCCCCATAAGAAATAATGTAAATCCAATTAATTCATTCCAGACACCCAAAAGTATTAAAAAAATATTTTTTTTACATGAAATATAGATTTACATACACAGAAAACAATGAGACATGAAGAATAAAACAATAATAACATGACACTTTTATTGAAGACTCTTCTTAGTGAATGGAAGACGGGGGGAGGGGAGAGGATGGAGAAATTACTGTTTGGAAGGGGAATCCTCTTCCATAAAGACTTCAGGCACTAAATATCTGTCCAGAGAGCTTTGTTTCTGGCATCTCTTTAAAATTTCCCTAAAATGGGACAAGACATTGTTATTGTACATGTTGCCAACACGGTTTGCAACAGTTTTGTTAGGGTGATGTTCCTCTGCAAATCTTTCCATCCTACTCCACATTGCCCAAATCTCCATTTGACTACCACCCTCTACCACCATCACTACCACCCTCTACCACCATCACAACCACTACCACCCTCTACCACCATCACTATCACCCTCTACCACCATCCCTACCACCCTCTACCATGATCACTACCACCCTCTACCACCATCACAACCACTACCACCATCACTATCACCTTCTACCACCATCACTACCACCCTCTACCACCATCACTACCACCCTCTACCACCATCACTACCACCCTCTGCCACCATCACTACCACCCTCTACCACCATCACTACCACCCTCTAACACCATCGCAACCACTACCACCATCACAACCACTACCACCATCACTACCACCATCACAACCACTACCACCCTCTACTACCATCACAACCACTACCACCATCACTACCACACTCTACCACCACCACTTTCGTATTTTTCTACAAACTTTTTCTTGAATAATATCGTGTTTCACACATTCTTTACCAAAGGGCTGGCACTAGAAGCTTTATTACAAATAAAGTAGAAGCCTCCGAAGACTTTATCATTTCAACCACGCCTCCAAGAACGACACAATAACCGTCGTTATATGGGGCCGCTCGACCACTCATACGCATTCAGGACGAAAGACTATTAGCGAGTCAAATGACGATCCGCGAGGCAATATTTTGACGAAAAAAACGTTACTATTAGCGAAATTTATGAAATCCGATGCTTACGATATTCGGTGGGTCCACTGTATTACACATTTTCACTTGTTCAGGAATCAGACGTGATCGTGTGCAATACCAGTTGGTTCATGAGGAACTCTCTGAGACAAGAGAGACAAGCAGACAGAAAGACAAACACACACAGACAGACAGAAAGACAAACACACACAGGCAGACAGAAAGACAAACACACAGGCAGACAGAAAGACACACACACACAGGCAGACAGAAAGACACACGCACACAGAGGCAGACAGAAAGACACACACACACACAGGCAAACAGAAAGACAGACAGACATGTTTATATGTAACAGTAAAAACAAATAAAGCCAGGGATCCATGCACCAGCACATGATCGTGTCACTATACTGCTTACCCTGACAGCAGTTTAGTAACACTCATCTTAACACTATGCTTCAAGTAGTTTCATGTATACTCCAGTGTGTCTAAAACATTGCTGGGACCTATAAACACTTTGTATGTATGTATATATTCCTAGACAATAGTAAATGACCAAGGTGGGTGTAAATGTTGACCTGTCAGTGTGTTTTGTGACAATTTGAGTACAATTTCAGTATGTAAAATTAGTGTCAGAACAAAGATTGGTCATGAAATCACAAGAACTACTATAAATTGTAATTATCAGAACATAAAAATTATATAAAATATAAAAGCGAAAAAAAAGGTATATTGGCAACACTTCTGCAAGCGGCAGGACTCCATGTTGCACCAACTTCGAGGTCTTATATCTTGATAAGCACTGGTCCTAAAAAAAATTTTTGTCTTATTACACACAGAAAATTGCCTTTAATTAAAAAAAAAAATTCATTAATGAGTTAATGCCTACTTCTATTGCTAACTTAACCCTTTCAGGGTTTCTGCCGTACTAGTACGGCTTACGCGCAAGGGTTTTTAACATACTAGTACGCCTAAATTCTAGCGCCCTCAAATCAAGTGGAAACAGGCTGGTAGGCCTAGATGTGAGAGAATGGGTCTGTCCGGTCAGTGTGCGCAGTATAAAAAAATCCTGCACCACACAGTGTGTAATGAGGAAAAAAAAACTCTGACCATGTTTTTGGTTTAAAACAGCGACTCTGCAGTCTATTTTTGTATTGTATTTATGGTTGTATTCTCCTTTTCTTGGTCTCATTTGATAGAATGGAAGATATATTACAGAATTAGAGATAATTTTGATTGGTTTCACGATGACAAGTACCTTGAAACTGAGCGTAAATTAGTGAAAATGTTCGATTTTTGCCAATGTTCAAGAGTAAACAAATCACGCCATGCGTCCAATACACATCAACTGGCGAGTCTAATATTCTTGCACAAGTGTGCTGAAATTATTTATACTGTTTTTACAATGATGCAGTTGTATACATAACAGAAAATCTTCTATTTTTTGTGAAATAAAAATTCAAAATGGAAAGCAAAAGTAATGTAAGAGAAGCCTCTAGACATGACTAATGAACAGATAAAATGTTATTTTATTAAATGTCTGTCTCGTTTATTCTAGACCCTATTTTGAAATTGGCATCTTTTGAAATTTGTATGAAATTGGCCAAATTGCCAATTTCTGACCACTTTATTGGGTAGTTCAAATCGGCAAATTGGCGGTTTCTTTAACTTAATTGATAGAACAAATGCAATTCTAGCGAAATAGCTAAAATTTTAGTAGACTGAAACATTGGAATTGGCTGAAAATAGGGCTCAAAATGGGCGAAATTGCCGATGCGTAAATATCGCCAATACCACTAACTTCATGAGAGCATAATTCCATCAAATTTCATACTTTTGGTGTCATTATGATCGGAAAAAGATTCTCTATTATTTCATAAGAAAAACTAATTTTTTTTTCCCGAAAAATTTTCGACCCTGAGAACGAGTTTGGGAGAGGGCCTCTCGACCCTGAAAGGGTTAATATATGTTAGTGTAAACTTGTTATCTAGCATTTATATGCATTTATAAGTGGAAAAAAAGAGGCGTTCTGCTTTGCGGCGGTAGCCTGGAACCTAAACTGCTGTATATGTGGGGCCCTACTGTAACATCATTTTTAGAAGGAATGATGCTCTGACAAGTTGTTATTATTATTATTATTATTACAGTGGACCCTCACTATTCGAACACCCCAAAACTCACCCTCATTCCAGAATTTTGTTCAAGTGCTGTTACAAAACGAATTTATTCCCATAAGGAATGATGTAAATAAGATTAGTCCATTTCAGACCCCCAAAAATACACTTATAAAAGCACTTACAATAATAAACTTACATAAAAGGGCGAGTTTTGGAGTGTTCGAATAGCGAGGGTCCACTGTATTACAGTGGAACCCCGAGTTACATACGCCCAGAGTATCGTACTTTTCGAGTTTAGAACCGTTTTTTCAGCTAAATTTTGTCCCGAGTTTTGCACTGTGCCTGTGTTTTGTACTGCGTACCAGACCTGCCCGCGCCTGCGCGCCTCCCCGCACAGCTGCCGTGAGTCAGTCTGGCTTAGTTTCTCCTCAAGTGAACATTACATTATATACTAGGCATTTAAAGAGCCCTAGAGCGATAAAATGCATATACAGTACACTCATTACTTACCTTAAAATATTTGTAGTGTTAATGGTCTTAATATAGAGTGCAAGGTGAATAGTAAGGTAGGCAGGTTTCAAAGTGTGGTAGGAATGTAATCCCCATCTGGCTACCCCACTCACACATTATATACTAGGCTTTTAAAGTGCCCTAGAGTGATAAAATACATATACAGTACACTCATTACTTACCTTAAAATATTTGTAGTCGTAATGTAGAGTGAGAGGTGAGTAAACAAGATGAGTACATGATAGTGTAGAATGTTCGCAAGTTTTGTAAACAAACCAGTTGTTGCTGTTGTTACCAGCTCAGACACGAATGATTTTTGTTCACTCGTCAAGCTGACTGGAAAAACATCTCGTATTATTGTTAATTTATGTTTATATGTTACGTAGTGTGTTTATTATATAATTTTGAAAAAATATCATAGATAGCTTAAGCAAAATGTCTATACGTATTAACATTTTATACGCCTCGGAGTGATTATTGTGTTATTATTACCATTATTAATGCGCCTCAGAATGATTATCATTGTGTTATTATTATCATTATTAATATGGCATCTTCAAGACTAATAACACACTCTTAGTGATTTTACTGTGTTCCTGCATGCCAGCACAGGTGCAAGTTGTGGAGTTTAAAGAAGTTAAGTTCAGTGACAAAGTGTAGCATTAAGAGTGTAGCAATTAAGCGATTAAGCCATAGAAAAAGGACAAAACGAAATAAACTCCTGACAGCATAAGCCGCTCTGCCTATCTTCTGCAAGGTATGTAAATGGTGTACGTACACCAGTTCATTTGTACATTATGGTTTTCTTATGAAAGAAGTGATCTAATGCAGTTAGCATTACAAACTCCATTTTCTCTTATACTAACACGCCTGAAGGAGGAAAGAATGGGAAGACGTTTTTATAGCTGGAGCAAGAATGCCCGCAACCACCACATATGTAATGACACATATTTTATTCATTCTAGAGTGTATATCAGGATTTTATGTTATTTATATTGTTTATTATGTCATATTAGATGAATTGTGATAGATAAATAAGCCATAGAGTTGATAGTAGCATCATATTGAAGTACTATTTTGTCATGCCTCCTGACAGCATTAACGGATTAATTGGATTTACATTATTTCTTATGGGAAATATTGCTTCAACTTTAAAACGTTTTGACTTTAGAACTAGCTCCTGGAACGGATTAAGTTCAAAACTCGAGATACCACTGTATTATTATTATTACAAATTATTATTACTATTACAAGTTATTATTATTATAATCATAAAACGGAGCGCTAAAGCCACAAGGGTAGTGAATAGATAAAGATAGAGTGAAGGCATACGAAAGGAATATTTTTCTACAGTTATTCTCCAATAACTGGTCTTCGACTAGAGAAAACGAAATTCTTCCGACTCAATACAAACCGCTTGGTAAACAAATCTCATATTTATGTCAAATTTTATAATGTGGGTGTATGTATCATGTGTATATGTTAGGTAGCGTGTTTATTATATAATTTTGAAAAAAATATAGATGGAAAAGTCTATTAGCGTAATATACAACATTAAATGTGACCAAGAGATATTATTATATGGCGGCAAGAGTAGAGAGATTCTTAGTGATTTTAATGTGATACCTGCACGCCAGCACAGTGTGTAAGTATATTTAGGTACAGGTACACATAAGAATAATTATCAGAGTAAGTGGTACCTCGACTTACGATATTAATCCGTCAGAGAGGGCATATTTTAAGGCGAAACAATCGTTACATGAATCAATTTTCCCCATAAGAAATAATGGAAATAAATTTAATTCGTCCAAGACTTCCAAAAGTAGTTAAATAAAATATTTTTTAGAACTTTTTGACATTAAATAATACACAATTTAATGAATAATACCTAAATACACATGTAAATATTGTACAATAACATGTCACTTACATTTATTGAAGAGTTGTTGATGTGTGGAGGACGGGAGGAGGGCAGAAGGTGGAGTAGTATGCTAGTGTTTGGAAGGGGAATCACCTTCCATTAACACTGCAGGTACCAAGTTCTTTTCTGGGGTTACTGGCCTTTTTCTTTGAATGCTACACTCCCTGCATCCCTGCTACACTCCCTGCATCCCTGCTACACTCCCTGCATCCTCACCCCGCATCCTGCTACACTCCCTGCATCCTGCTACACTCCCTGCATCCTTGCTACACTCCCTGCATCCTTGCTACACTCCCTGCATCCTGCTACACTCCCTGCATCCCTGCTACACTCCCTGCATCCTGCTACACTCCCTGCATCCTGCTACACTCCCTGCATCCCTGCTACACTCCCTGCATCCTGCTACACTCCCTGCATCCTTGCTACACTCCCTGCATCCTTGCTACACTCCCTGCATCCTTGCTACACTCCCTGCATCCTTGCTACACTCCCTGCATCCTTGCTACACTCCCTGCATCCTTGCTACACTCCCTGCATCCTGCTACACTCCCTGCATCCTTTCTACACTCCCTGCATCCTTGCTACACTCCCTGCATCCTTGCTACACTCCCTGCATCCTGCTACACTCCCTGCATCCTTGCTACACTCCCTGCATCCTTGCTACACTCCCTGCATCCCTGCTACACTCCCTGCATCCTTGCTACACTCCCTGCATCCTTGCTACACTCCCTGCATCCTGCTACACTCCCTGCATCCTTGCTACACTCCCTGCATCCTTGCTACACTCCCTGCATCCTTGCTACACTCCCTGCATCCTTGCTACACTCCTGCATCCTTGCTACACTCCCTGCATGCCTGCTACACTCCCTGCATGCCTGCTACACTCCCTGCATCCCTGCTACACTCCCTGCATCCCTGCTACACTCCCTGCATAAATGCTACACTCCCTGCATAAATGTACACTCCCTGCATGAATGCTTCACTCCCTGCACATTCTTTACCACAGGCTTGGCACTAGGAGCTTTCTTGGGGCCCATGGTGGCTTATTTAGCAGTTGCAAGCACTAAAAACAGTGGAATAATGACAATATACTGGTATGAATGCGTGGGTGTGGGTGGGTGGTCGCTCTCACTTGTAAACAATAGCACACTGACACTCCCTGGAGTGCGCGCTCAGCTTGGCGCCAAGCGGACACATCCGGTACGAATGTCGTTACACGAAGCAAACATCGTTAATCGCAATCAATTTTTTTACTTTATAAATATCGGTACTCAAAAATAACGTAAGATGACAGCATCGTAACACGGGGTATGACTGTACATGTAAAATACGCAATAACTTTAAAACACTTGAAATTTTAGAAAATTTCCAGACATAATAGCGATATGTGCTCAAGGAGAATGTAAACAAACCAGGTGGGGAGCGCCGTATTAGAAAGACCACTCACCATATAGCAAGTTTTGGTCATAATTTGAAATCGTCATATTAGCGGAACACCGTAAGGCAAAACACAGTAAAGCAGAGCCCTACTGTATCTCTCTCTCCTCCGCTCCAATGAGTACAGTGAAACCCCGAGTTTCGGCCACCCCGAGTATCGGTCGCTTCGAGTTTCGGTCGCTTTTTTCGGCCTAATTTTGTCCCGACTTTCGGCCGTTGCCCTGAGTTTCAGCCGGCGTACCAGACCTGTCCGCTTACCCGCGCTTGCACGCCTCGCCGCGCAGGCATGAGCCAGTCTAGCTTTGTTTACCCTTGAGTGAACATTACCCTGCATGCTCATCCAAACATTTCACAATAAATTCATTGTGTTTAGTGATTGTTTATTGATTGTGACTGTGAAATAAGTCACCATGGGTCCAAAGAAACTTCCTAGTGGCACCCCTGTGGTAAAGAAAGTGAGGAACACCAAAGAACTGAAGAAGGAGATATAGTAGAAAAATATGAGAGTGGCGTACGTGTGGGGGAGCTTGCCAGGATGTACGGAAAAAAAACAAATCTATGTACTATCACTTCTATCCTGGCAGAGAGAAAAGAACTGAAGGAAGCTGATGTTGCGAAAGGTGTTGACATGTTAGCCAAAAATAGATCAAAAACAGTGGAAGAGGTTGAGAAGTTGTTGATGGTGTGGATAAACAATAAACAGATAGCAGGTGATAGTATTTCCGAGGCCATCATATGTGAAAAGGAAAGGCAGTTGCACGCAGATCTTGTCAAGAAAATGCCTGGAACCAGTGCTGATTTTAGCGAGTTTAAGGCCAGCAGAGGCTGGTTTGACAGATTTAAGAAGCATAGTGGCATACACAGTGTGATAAGGCATGGTGAGGCAGCCAGTTCAGATAAACGTGCGGCTGAAAAATTCATAACTGAATTTAAGGGGTACGTATTATTATTATTATAATCAAATAGAAGTGCTAAACCACAGGGGTAAGGGGTACGTAGACACTGAAAAATTCGAACCCCAACAAGTGTTTGTGATAAAACAGGTCTGTTTTGGAAGAAAATGCCAAACAGGACCTACATTACTCAGGAGAAAAAGGCACTGCAAAGACACAAGCCTATAAAAGACAGGCTAACTCTCTTGTTTTGTTCTAACGCTAGTGGGGATTTTAAAGTGAAGCCTTTACTCATGTATCACTCGGAAAATCCCAGAGTGTTCAAGAAACTCAATGTCATCAAGGATAGATTGTGTGTTATGTGGAAGGCTAACAATAAGACATGGGTCACAAGGCAAATTTTCATAGAGTGGGTCCATCAAGTGTTTGGCCCCAGTGTGAAAAAAATACCTCCAGGAAAAGAAATTGCCACTCAAGTGCCTCCTGGTACTGGATAATGCTCCTGCTCATCCTGCAAACTTCGCAGACTTTTTGTCTAGGGACTTCAGGTTCATCACAGTGAATTTCTTGCCTCCTAACACCACTCCTCTCATCCAGCCCATGGACCAGCAGGTCATTTGTAACTTCAAAAAACTGTACACCAAACCAGTGTTTGAAAAGTACTTTGAAGTGACCTCAGACACTGAGTTGACCCTAAGAGAGCTCTGGAGGAATCACTTCAATATCTACAACTGCATAAGCCTTATAGGTAAGGCTTGGGAGGGAATGACTTCCAGAACTTTGAACTCTGCTTGGAGACAATTGTGGCCACAATGTTTCATCCAGAGGGATTTTGAAGGGTTTGAGGCTGACCCTGACGACCCTCTGCCTGTTGTGGAAGGTATTGTGGCATTGGGCAAGTCCCTGGGGTTGGAGGTGAGTGGCGAGGATGTGGAAGAGTTGGTGGACGACCACAGGGAAGAGCTAACCACTGACGAGCTGCAAGAGCTTATTCTGCAACAGCATCAGACCACAGTTGAGGAACTTGCTTCACAGGAGGAGGAGGAAGAGGGAGTGAAGGAGGTGCCTTCTTCAGTGCTTAAGGACATGTGTGGAATGTGGAATAAGCTGCAAAGTTTTGTGGAGAAATACCACCCTGAGCAAGCTGAAACAAGCCATCTCTGCAACATGTTCAGTGACAAAACAATGTCCCATTTTAGGGACATCTTAAAGAGGCGCCAGAAACAAAGCACTCTTGACAGTTATTTTGTGCAACAGGGGTCTAGTGCCTCTCAAGCTGGTCCTAGTGGCATTAAAAGACAAAAGGAAGTAACCCCAGAAAGGGACTTGTTACCTGAAGTCCTTATGGAGGGGGATTCCCCTTCCAAACAATGAGTGCTCCCTTCCCCTCTCCTCCCTATCTTCCAGATGCCATAAACAATCTTCAATAAAGGTAAGTAAAAATGTTATTTTATATGTTTATTTAAATGTTTGTATTTATTTATTAATAACTGTACTATGTATGATTGTTGTGTGTATGTAAAACTATAATTAATCTCTATAAAATGTATTTTTTGTTAATATTTTTGGGTTTCTGGAACGGATTAATTGTATTTACATTATTTCTTAGGGGAAATATTGCTTCAAGTTTCAAACGTTTTGACTTTAACCCTTTCAGGGTTTTGGTCGTACTAGTACGGCTTACGCCCTGGGGTTATGGACGTACTAGTACGCCTAAATTCTAGCGCCCTCAAATCAAGCAGAAACAGGCTGTTAGGCCTAGATGTGATAGAATGGGTCTGTGCGGTCAGTGTGCGCAGTATAAAAAAATTCTTGCACCACACAGTGCATACTGAGGAAAAAAACTCTGACCGTGTTTTTGGTTTAAAACGGCGACTTTGCAGTCTATTTTCGTATGGTATTTATGCTTGTATTCTCGTTTTCTTAGTCTCATTTTATAGAATAGATGATATATTACAGAAATAGAGATAATTTTGACTGGTTTCACAATGATAAGTACCTGGAAACTGAGCGCAAATTAGCGAAAATGTTCGATTTTGGCCGATGTTCAAGAGTAAACAAATCACACCATGCATCCAATACACATCAACTGGCGAGTCTAATTCTTGCACAAGTGCGCTGATATTATTTATACCATTTTTACAATGATGCAGTTGTATACATAACCGTAAATCTTCTATTTTTTGTGAGAATAAAAATTCAAAATGGAAAACAAAAGTAATGTAAGGGCCTGGAGATGTGACTAATGAACAGAGAAGATGTTATTTTAGTGCCAGGAATGTCTGTCTTGTTTATTCTGGACCCTATTTTGAAATTGGCATCATTTGAAATTTGTGTGAAATTGGCCAAATTGTAATTTTCTGACCACTATTTTGGGTAGTTGAAATTGGTAAATAGGCAGTTTCTTGTACTCAATCGATAGAAGAAATGGAGTTCTAGCGAAATAGCTATAATTTTAGTAGACTGAAACATTGGAATTTGCTGAAAATAGGGCTCAAAGTGGGCAAAATCGCCGATGCGTAAACGTCATCGATACCGATAACTTCACGAAAGCATAATTCCGTTAGTTTTCGATCAAATTTCATAATGTTTGTGGTGTTATGATCGGAAAAAGATTCTCTGTCATTTCATAAGAAAAAAGATTTTTTTTTTTTTAAATTCTTGGACCCTGAGAACGAGTTTCGGAGAGGGGCTTTGGACCCTGAAAGGGTTAAAACTAGCTCCTGGAATGGATTAAGTTCGAAACTCGGGGTTCCACTGTATTATTATTTTTCGTATATTATTATTATTATAATGGGGAAGCGTTAAACCCGTAGGATTATACAGTGCCTGTGGGGAGGAGGGGATGGAAGGTATTCAGGCTTAATTTAGGGAACTGGAGCACAGATACAATTCCCTAGATCAATAGCCCCTCACCAGCGTCAAGGAACCTTCCTTGAGGGGGAAGCTTGCAACCTAAATTTTGGTATCCAGGAGCAAAAGACTGACCGAGCGATGGTTCGTATCCTGAAAAACTCGCATGGTGGGGCACTCGTAAGCAGAGGTTCCACTGTACTTACACACTGTGCTGGCGTGCAGGTACACATTAAAAATCACTAAGAATCTCTCTACTCTTGACACCATATAATCTCTTGGGCACATTAAATGTCATATATTACGTTAATATAAACATTTCAATTAATCCATCTATGATATTTTTTTCAAAATTATATAATAAAAATGCTACGTAACATATAAACATGATGCATACACACACAGTATAAAAATTGGCATAAATATGAGATTTGTTTACTAAGCGGTTTGCAGGAGTGTCTTAAGAATTATGTTTTCTCTAGTCAAAGACCAGTTACTGGGGGATAACTGTAGAAAAATATTCCTTCGGCTCCTTCAGTGCCCTGGTGATGGACCGGGTGTTTCGGCTCCTTCAGTGTCCTGGTGATGGACCAGGTGTTTCGGCTCCTTCAGTGCCCTGGTGATGGACCAGGTGCTTCGGCTCCTTCAGTGCCCTGGTGATGAACCAGGTGCTTCGGCTCCTTCAGTGCCCTGGTGATGGACCAGGTGTTTCGGCTCCTTCAGTGCCCTGGTGATGGACCAGGTGCTTCGGCTCCTTCAGTGCCCTGGTGATGGACCAGGTGCTTCGGCTCCTTCAGTGCCCTGGTGATGGACCAGGTGCTTCGGCTCCTTCAGTGCCCTGGTGATGGACCGGGTGCTTCGGTTCCTTCAGTGCCCTGGTGATGGACCGGGTGCTTCAGCTCCTTCAGTGCCCTGGTGATGGACCAGGTGCTTCGGCTCCTTCAGTGCCCTGGTGATGGACCAGGTGCTTCGGCTCCTTCAGTGCTCTGGTGATGGACCGGGTGCTTCAGCTCCTTCAGTTCGCTCTTTGGTAGTGCCCTGATTATATGAGCTTGTTCCATGGATGGAGTAGAAGTTGGGTTGGAAAGGTGTTTTTGTTTGTGGGATTGGTTTAGGGTTTGAGGGGGACCTGCCTAGTGTGGGCCGGTTGGCCTGCTGCAGTGTTACTTTCTTCTGTAATCATATGAGAGAGGGGTTAGATTTGAGCGGGACTTGGAGGGTTGTGAAGGTTGCTTGGGTGCCGATGGGGATGGGATGGGCAAATATTTTTGTTGATGGGTTGGTTTTGACATGGACCTGCCTAGTATGGGCCAGTAGGCCTGTTGCAGTGTTCCTCCTTTCTTATGTTCTTATGCCTTCACTCTACATAGCTATTCACGACCCTTGTGGGTTTAGTGCTTTTCTATTATGATTATAATGATGATTTGTAATAACAACAACTTGAAATAATAATAATAACAACTTGTAATAATAATAACTTGTAATAATAATAATTTTTAATAATAATAATTTTTAATAATAATTTGTAATAATAATAATAATTTGTCAGAGCATCATTCCTTCTAAAAATTACATGAGAATGGAAGTGTTGGTCTTTATTTATTCTACTGTACCACTGTGGAGACAACTTGTACACAATGTATGGTGTTTGCATGAACGTGTATCAACCATAACCAGACGGTTTGTTTACACAAGTACTACTCTCTGTCATCTTACTCTCTCTCTCTTCTTTATTCGTTTTTTATCTCGCTTACTCACCTCTCACCCTACATTAAGACTACAAATATTTTAAGGTAAGTAATGAGTGTACTGTATATGCATTTTATCACTCTAGGGCGCTTTAATCCTGAGAACGTGTTTCCGAGAAGGCCTGTCGACCCGACAGGCCTTCTCGGAAACACGTTCACAGGATCGAAATTTTTTGAAAAAAAAAAAAAAAAAAAAAAATCTTAAGAAATTATAGAGAATCTTTTTCCGATCATAACGACACCAAAATATGAAATTTGAATGAAAACTTATGGACTTATGCTCTCGCGAAGTTATCGGTCGCGAAGATGTTTACGCATCGGCGATTTCGCCCACTTTGAGCCCTATTTTTGGCCAATTCCAATGTTCCAGTCCACTAAAATCATAACTATTTTGCTAGAACTCCATTTCTTCTATCGATTGAGTACAAGAAACTGCCTATTTACCAATTTCAACTACCCAAAATAGTGGTCAGAATATGACAATTTGGCCAATTCTCACAAATTTCAAACGATGCCAATTTCAAAATAGGGTCCAGAATAAACAAGGCAGACATTCCTGGCACTAAAATAACATCTCTGTTCATTAGTCACGTCTCCAGGCCCCTCTTACATTACTTTTGCTTTCTATTTTGAATTTTTATTCTCACAAAAAATAGAAGATTTACTGTTATGTATACAACTGCATCATTGTAAAAATGGTATAAATAATATCAGCACACTTGTGCAAGAATATTAGACTCGCCAGTTGATGTGTATTGGACGCAGTGTGTGCTGCAGGATTTTTTTTTTTACTGCGCACACTGACCACACAGACCCATTCTTTCATATGTAGGCCTATCAGCCGTTTCCCGCTTAATTTGAGGCCGCTAGAATTTACACGTACTAGTATGGCACCGACCCCTGCTCGTAAAACGTACTAGTACGGCACCAACCCCCAAAGGGTTAGGCGTCGTAGTATATTATGTGTGGGTGGGGTGGCCAGGCTACCACACATGACTTCTTACAGTAAATACTACTCACCTTTTGCTCTACATTAAGACTACAAATATTTTGAGGTAAATAATGAGTGTACTGTCTGAGTATTTTACTTTTTATTGTTTTTTAATACCTAGTTCAATTGCTAACTTAATATATGTTAAGTGTAAATTTGTTATCTGGCATTTACAGTGAACCCCCGGATTAAGTAGGCATCGGATTACGTAAAATTCGGAATAAGTTACCTTTTTCCGTAAAAATATTGGTTCGGTATAAGTCGATTCACTCGGAATAAGTAATTCGTCCTGGACGCGTACACATGGCCTGGACGGCACAACACTCCATCGAGAGTCAGTGTGCCATTGTTTACCAGCGAGTGACCGCCACCCACGCATTCATACCATACATTTTGTCATTATTCCATTGTTTTTAGTGCTTACAACTGCTAAATAAGCCACCATGGGTCCAAAGAAAGCTCCTAGTGCCAGCCCTGTGGTAAAGAGGCTCAGAAATACGGTAGAAGTGAAGAAGGAGATAATAGCAAAATATGAAAGTGGAGTACGTGTGGCTGAGCTGGCCAGGCTGTATGGCAAACCCTATACAACCATCACTACCATTGTGGCCAAGGGAAATAAAATCAAGGAAGCTGTTGTTGCGAAAGGTGCAAATATGATCACAAAACAGAGATTGCAAATACTAGAAGATGTGGAAACTTTGTTGTTGGTGTAGATCAACGAGAAAGAATTAGCAGGAGATAGTGTTACGCAGGCAATAATATCTGAAAAAGCAAGGCAGTTGCATAATGATCTCGTAAAGAAAATGCCTGCAACGAGTGCTGAAGTGAGCAAGTGGTTTGACAGATTTAAGAAGCGTAGTGGCATACATAGTGTGATAAGGCATGGTGAGGCAGCCAGTTCAGACAAATGTGCGGCTGAAAAATACGTGCAGGAATTTAAAAGCTATGTACAGGCTGAAGGATTTAAACCCAAACAAGTGTTTAATTGTGACGAAACAGGCCTGTTTTGGAAGAAAATGCCAAACAGGACCTACATTACACAGGAGGAAAAGGCACTGCCAGGACACAAGCCTATGAAAGACAGGCTGACTCTTATGCTGTGTAGTAATGCTAGTGTTCAAGAAATGCAGTGTCGCCAAGGCTAATTTGTGTGTGATGTGGAAGGCTAACAGTAAGGCATGGCTCACGAGGGAAATTTTCCTTGATTGGTTTCATGAAGTGTTTGGCCCAAGTGTGAAGAAATATCTTGTGGAAAATAAATTGGGACTCAAGTGCCTCCTGGTAATGGACAATGCTCCTGGTCATCCTCGAGATTTGGAAGAGCAAATTGTGGAGGACTTTAAGTTCATCACAGTAAAGTTCTTGCCCCCTAATACCACTCCTCTCCTCCAGCCCATGGACCAGCAGGTCATTTCAAACTTCAAAAAACTCTACACCAAATCAATGTTTCAAAGGTGCTTTGATGTGACCTCAGACACTAAATTCACCCTAAAAGAGTTTTGGAAAGATCACTTCAGTATCCTCCATTGCATAAACCTTATAGGTAAGACTTGGGAGGGAATGACTTGCAGGACTTTGAACTCTGCTTGGAGAAAATTGTGGCCAGACTGTGTCCCAGAGAGGTATTTTGAAGGTTTTGGGGCTGAGCCTCAGGACCCTGACCCTGAACCTGTTGTGGAAGAAATTGTGGCACTGGGGAAGTCCATGGGGTTGCAGGTTAGTAGCGAGGATGTGGAAGAGTTGGTGGAGGACGACAATGAAGAGATAACCACTGCAGATCTGCAAGAGCTTCATCTGCAGCAGCAACAGACCACAGTTCAGGAAAATGGTCCAGAGGAAGAGGAGGAGGAAGAAAGATGAAAGACGTTGCCTTCTTCAAGGATTAAGGAGATTTGTGCCAAATGGACTGATGTACAAAGTTTTATGGATGATTTGTGCCAAATGGACTAATGTACAAAGTTTTATGGATGATTATCACCCTAACAAAGCTGTTGCAGGCCGTGCTGGCAACATGTACAATGACAATGTGGTGTCCCATTTCAGGGACGTTTTAAAGAAACACCAGACACAGAGCTCCCTGGACAGATTTTTTGTTAGAGAGGGGTCCAGTGACTCTCAACCTGGTCCTAGTGGCATTAAAAGAAAAAGGAGGACAGTAACCCCAGAAAAGAACTTGGTACCTGAAGTGTTAATGGAAGGGGATTCCCCTTCCAAACACTAGCACCTACGTACTCCTTCCTCTCCCCTCCTTCCATCTTCCACACATCAACAACTCTTCAATAAAGGTAAGTATTAAGTTATTACTGTTTTATTTATCTGTGGTAATTTATATATACATACATGTATCATTATTTTCTGTGTAATTTAATGTTGAAACAATATTTATTTTAATACTTTTGGGTGTCTGAAACGGATTAATTGAATTTCCATTATTTCTTATGGGGAAAATATATTCAGATTAAGTAATATTCGGTTTAAGTTAAGCCCTCTGGAACGGATTAATTACTTAATCCAGGGGTCCACTGTATATGCATTTATAAGTGGAAAAAATGGCGTTCTGCTTTCCAGCGATGTCTGCTTTCCGGCAGTATCCTAGAACCTAACCTACCGTATAAGTGGGGCCCTACTGTATTGTTCTACTGTCTTCAAATTATGTCCTAGAATTTGTATTGATAAAGCCACTGGATGGCGAAATGTCTATAATAAAGATACCCAGATGTTGCATATGTGTCTAATTTTCATCTTGTTGTATTATATACCAACCGATTTAGAAAAGATATAGGAAAGAACTGAACTGGCAATTGAGTTATAGATGAGTGGATCAAACTCCTGGGTAGTGTCACTGAAGTGAGAATTCTGGATAACTTTAAACACAGGTTTCACAGGTACATGAGGGTGCGAGTTGGGTATGAGCATAACCTGCCTAGCATGGGCCAGTAGGTCTGCTGTTCTGCTCCACTAATATGTTCTTCACGGGCACTAAGGCAGATATTTCCGGTGGCCTGGTGGCTTGAGTCCTCGCTTCACACACGGAGGGCCCGGGTTCGATTCCCGGCGGGTGGAAACATTTCGACGTGTTTCCTTACACCTGTAGTCATGTTCACCTAGCAGCAAATAGGTACCTGGGTTGTTAGTCGACTGGTGTGGGTCGCATTTTGGGGGACAAGATTAAGAACCCCAATGGAAATAAGACAGACAGTCCTCGATGACGCACTGACTTTCTTGGGTTATCCTGGGTGGCTAACCCTCCGGGGTTAAAAATCCGAAGAAATCTTATCTTATCTTATAATTCTGCAGTAGCACAGTGTTAAAGCTGACACAGTAAAGAAGCCAGGTATGAATCAGACGAGGCAGGACTTAGGTGCGAGTTTGCTAACACCTACCCACACCACCTACCAGTAAATAGGTACTCCAGTTTTCCTTAGGGGTGGACCTAAAAAACTTCACAAATGTCATGCTGGCTTTACTGAGTTATCCTGGGACATTTAACTCTTCTTGGGTAACAACCCGGAGAGATTGCAACATTAATAATCAGACTAAAGCACAAAATTAATAACGTGAAGAAAGTTTTGTCGGAGTTAATCCAGAGGACAGTGAAAGTTGAAGATGGCAGAGACGCTCATATATTACTCCAGTTTCCTGGCGTTATTAACAACCTTCCTTAACAAAACTATCACACTGACAGTCCCACTTACTTCAAGTATCAGTGGACAACACACGAGCTGCAAATATTGCATATACAGCGGTGTTTTAGCAGGATAAATGTAAGTGAGCTGGAGTGTTGTTGTTGGTGGCTGGGTGGTGGTGGTGGCGGGTATAAGGGCCATCACAACTCACCTCATATATAACCACCTACCTTCCTCGGCCAACCAGGAAATTTTGGACAAAAATGGACAGAGAAAGGAAGTGATTTTACTTTTTTTATTTTATTGGTTATGGAAACGTCTTCTTGCATGAGTATTTGTCGAGAGATGAGCTGTTGAATGGTGTCGACACTATGGCCGGGGGAGTGGCTATAAGCTGGTGTTTAAGAATGTTCATAAGTTCTTTGGTCCTATTGTGGACCGCCACTGATGGACAGCAGTCTTATCCTCCCGACTCCAGAGGGAAAATAAAAGACAGGTCCCTAAATCCGAAAGAAACAAGTGTTTCTCAATTAGGTCAAGTGGATCCCCCATTACCCCCACCACTTAAGTCTCGGGAGGACCAGACGCCAACACACTACCCGAGTCAATAGCCGGTATTCCATAAAGCCGCACAAATATATGTAAATCTGAAGGAAAAAAACTGGCTGTTGAAAGCCAGCTGGCAAGGCAGGAGGAGAACAATCCTTTCTACAGATAGATTAATATAGATTTTTTTTACTGTTAATCATGGCAGAACGAGACACGCGCAAATTACCAAGGCCGGTGACGACAGCCGTGATGTTTTTGTTGTTGTTGTTCGTTGTTGAGTTTGAAGGGCCATTGACAGCTTACGGCGTATCGATCCCTCCCTCCCGGTGTCCTGGGAGCAAATATTGCCAAATAGAGGTTATGGGGTGAGAGGAAATGTTATTAAGAGCTTCCTTAGGGAACATAAATGGGAACGAACCTTCGAAATTAAGTGTGAATGGCATAAAGTCGTTAGGTATGTGCACAAAAGCACAAACTCTTCTTTGAGTCAATAAAATGCTTGTTCAGCAGTCGAGAGTCTTTGTCAACATTCCTAATTAAGTTAAGTAGACCCCACTGCTTGAACCCCGGCATTATTATTATTATTCTGTAAAAGTTATTCAGCATCGCCATAATGGGAGGTATTCGGGTTTGAGTCGAGGAAGGAAATGAAAGCTCTATTTCCCTGGATTAAGAGCTCTTTACAGTGATCAAGGCACACCCTTGGAGTGTTAATCCACAGCTGGGAAAGACTGGCACATCCTACCTCAGTCAGTTACTAGTTTCTTACCTCCCCCTACGCAAGGCTATATACACCAAGACTGTCTTTGTCTTCATACTTCTCTACAATACGCCATTGGATCAAGTTTGTTATTAAATGTAGAGGTATACACACGAGAAATATGCAATTCTATCACAAGACTGATGAAGACATGGTGTGTGCGGGCCCATAGCCAGGCTTGGGTTTTTAAGGAGTTTTAGTAACTAGCTGTGCCACCTGAGCGGCTAGTTTATTGTACATCTCACGTTCATCCATTGAACAATAGTACAAAAAAGAAGGATTATAGAGATCACAATGGGTCTTTATTAGGCCACAATGAGCATTGACACATCACCAAACGAAACATTAGTCATTTCATAAGTTACAATTTCTTCACATGGCTAAGGTACACAATATAGTATAGAATACAATGTCCAATAATTTATATCTTATTATCTCTAAAAAAACATTGGTCATAATTGGACTGTAGTCTCCTCAAAAATTGTTCATTTATCTATTGATGCAAAATGTGGATACAAGCTCAAGAATATTGATAACTTATTAACACTGAGGTGTTTTCCCATAAACTATAAGGCTTGCATTGAGGTGTCTCTGAATGAGTGAATGTATGGACACTAAGATAATGCTTCAGTGAATGGCCCTGTCTCTGGCCACACACATTACATTTTATGTAACTGACATCTCCATACAAACCATACTGCCAGAAATACTGATAGCCTAGCCTTAGTTTATCCGTGACACCATCTTACAGTCTAATCACCTTCTTATTTTCGCCATAGATATGTTTAACTTGACACGTTTCATTATGATGGACAAGGGATCTACTAGTTCCTATATGTACTGTTCTACTTTCTTCAAACTCGTTTGCTAATTCCTTTCTGACAATGTTTGGAAAACTTCTGTTTGGAAAACTAAAATAATTATACTCATCATTCTGTTTAATGCCTATTTAGCTAATTCATCAACATTGTCATGGAGGTCTATGTGAGAGGGAATCTATGAGAGCTTGACTACAATCCCTTTTTATTAATTTGTGTAAGACTCATGCGGCTGAGAGGGGAGAGTGGGGACAGTGGAAGAGAAATGGGGGTAGAGGAAGGATTAGAGGATGAGAGAAAGAGAAGAAGCAAACCACATGCAGGTCTCAGGGTATTAATACAAATAATGAGGTCGTTCCATAGGCTTAACTCTCTTCTAACAGTTGCCCAGTATTGCAGTACTTGTGCAGAATGTGTCATGCACTCGTCCACTGCAAAACGCAGGGTGTTTACTCCGAGCACAGATAAATAAACACAAACCTTTTGCATTTTATGAACCGTACACCTGCCAGTAACGCCATACAAAATTATAGTGAATATATTTGGAATATTGCATCCCTCAGAAAACGGTATGCTGACCTCTATCACAAAGGGGGTAGTAAAGCAATAGCAAAGAACTACAGACCAATAGCGCTAACGTCCCATATCATAAAATTTTGAAAGGGTTCTAAGAAGCAAGATCGCCACTCATCTTGATACCCATCAATTGCACAACCCAGGGCAGCATGGGTTTAGAGCAGGTCGCTCCTGTCTGTCCAACTACTAGACCACTACGACAAGGTCCTGGATGCTCTAGAAGACAAACAGAATGTAGATATTATATACACAGACTTTGCAAAAGCCTTTGACAAGTGTGACCATGGTGTAATAGCACACAAAATGCGTGATAAAGGAATAACAGGAAAAGTTGGTAGATGGATCTATAATTTCCTAACAAGTAGAACACAAAGAGTAGTAGTCAACAGAGTAAAGTCTGAGGCGGCTACTGTGAAAAGCTCTGTTCCACAAGGCACAGTACTCGCTCCATCCTGTTCCTCATCCTCATATCGGACATAGACAGGGATATAAGCCACAGTGCCGTGTCTTCAATTGCAGATGACACCCGAATCCGTATGACAGTGTCCACCGTTGAAGACACTGCAAGACTCCAAGCAGACATAAACCAAATCTTTAAATGGGCTGCAGAAAACAATATGAAGTTCAATGATGATAAATTTCAATTACTCAGATTCGGAAAACGTGAGGAAATTAAAATCTCATCGGAGTACAAAACTAATTCCAACCACACAATAGAGCGAAAAACTAATGTCAAAGACCTGGGAGTGATCATGTCAGAGGATCTCACCTTCAAGGACCATAACACCGTAGCAATCACATCTGCTAGAAAAATGACAGGATGGATAATGAGAACCTTCAAAACCAGGGATGCCAAGCTCATGTTGACACTTTACAGATCGCTTGTTCTATCTAGGCTGGAATATTGCTGCACACTAACTGCACCTTTCAAGGTGGGTAAATTGCTGACCTTGAAAATGTGCAGAGAACCTTCACGGCACGCATAACTGCGATAAACCACCTCAATTACTGGGAACGCTTGAAGTTCCTAAACCTGTACTCTCTAGAACGCAGGCGGGAGAGATACATTATTATATACACATGGAAAATTCTCGAGGGATTAGTACCAAACTTGCACACGAAAATCACTCCCTACGAAAGCAAAAGACTCGGCAGGAGATGTAACATCCCCCCAATGAAAAGCAGGGGTACCACTAGCACGTTGAGGGACAACACAATAAGTGTCAGGGGCCCAAGCCTGTTCAACTGCCTCCCAGCATACATCAGGGGGATTACCAACAAACCCCTGGCTGTCTTCAGCAGGCACTGGACAGGCACCTGAATTCGGTACCTGACCAACCAGGCTGTGGTTCGTATGTTGGACTGCGTGCGGCCAGCAGTAACAGCCTGGTTGATCAGGCTCTGGTCCAACATGAGGCCTGGTCACAGACCTGGCCGCAGTGGCGTTGACCCCTGGAATTCTATCCAGGTAAAATCCAGGTAAACAAGGTTGTGACTGAAGACTCTAACACTGTTACCTGGAGGATATTATTAGGGTCAACGCCCCCGCGGCCCGGTCCATGACGAGTCCTAATCAACCAGGCTGTTACTGCTGGCCGCACGCAACCAGACGTACGAACAACAGTCCGGCTGTTAAGGTACTGACTTTAGGTGTCTGTCCAGTTCCCTCTTGAAGACAGCCAGTGGTCTATTGGTAACCCCCTTTATGTATGTGTTGTCTCTTAGCGTAATCATGGCACCCCTGCTTTTCAATGGGGAAGGGGGGAGATGTTGCACCGTCTGCCGAGTCTTTTGCTTTCGTAGGGAGTGATTTCCGAGTGCAGATTTAGAACCAGTCCCTCTAGGGTTTTCCAAGTGTATATTATCTTGTAACTTTCTGGCTTGCATTCCAAGGAGTACAAGTCAAGAGACTTCAACCGTTCCCAGTAATTTAGGTGCTTTATGGTACTTATACATGCCATAAAAGTTCTCTGTACATACTCCATGTCTGCAATTTTTCCTGCTTTGAAAGGGGCCATTAGTGTGCAGCAATATTCCAACCTAGAGAGAAAAGTGATTTGAAGAGAATCATCATGGGGTTGGCATCCCTAGTTTTGAAGGTTCTCATTATCCATCCTATCATTTTCCTAGCAGATGTGGTAGACACATTGTTGTGATCTTTGAAAGTGAGATTCTCTGACATTATCACTCCCAGGTCCTTCACATCAGTTTTTCGCTCTATTGTGTGATTGGAATTTGTTTTATACTCCGATACACTTTTAGTTCCCTCGAGTTTTCCATATCGGAGTAATTAAAATTGTTCTTCGTTGAATTTATATTGTTTTCCGCAGTCCATGTAATGATTTGGTTGATGTCCGCTTGGTGTTTAGCAGTATCATCGATGGATGACACTGTCAGGCAAATTCGGGACCACACAGTGCTGTGGTTTACATCTCTGTCTGTCAGATATGAAGATAAGGAACAGGATGGGGGCTAGTACTGTGCCTTGTGGAACAAAGCTTTTCACTGTGGCTGCCTCAGACTTTATTCTGTTTACTTTTACCCTTTGTGTTCTATTAGGAAGTTATAGATCCATCTATACCAACTTTTCCTGTTATTCCTTTATCACGCAATTTGTGCGTTATTACACCATGGTCGCACTTGCCAAAGGCTTTCGCAAAGTCTGTGTATACTACATCTGCATTTTGTTTGTCCTCCAGTGCATCTAAGACCTTGCCATAGTGGTCTAGTAGTTGGGACAGGTAGGAGCGACCTGCTCTAAACTCATGTTGCCCTGCGTTGCGTAAATGATGGATATCTAGGTGGGTGGTGAGCTTGCTTCTTAGAACCCTTTCAAAGATTTTTATGATATGGGACGTTAGTGCTATTGGTCTGTAGTGCTTTGCAATTGCTTTACTGACACCTTTATGGACGGGGGCTATGTCTGTTGTTTTCAGTGACTGTGGGATGACCCCCGTGTCTCCATGCTCCTTCTCCATAGAATGCTGAAGGCACGTGAAAGGGGCTTCTTGCAGTTAAAATAATAAATAATATCTTTATTTACTACAAGTACATGTACAAGATATGCAGTCCTAGCTGACATCAATGACATATGTAGACGCTGTTATTCTGTTGAACAACGGTTTAGTGCTGAAGGGGTAGCGTAGGTTGCAGAGATACGGCCGTAGACTAGATTGGCTTTATTAGAAGGAGTGAGTACACAACGGGCAGAGTGTGAGGGGACCCAGAAGCCAGATTGCAGTGGGGTAGGATGTTGGTCCTAGGATGAAAGCCGTGGAAGTGAGACCGGGTGGACATAGTGTTCCACTGACCTCAGCAGGCCTAGAGAGGGCAGCACCGTAGTGCCACGAGATATGAAACTAACAGACAGCATAGGCTGTCTACATTCACTCGGCCACCTACCACATGTCGTCTCGACACGATGCATGTTACAAGTGTACATTGTTATTGGTAGTTACAATTATAAAACTGTAATGCAAGGAGAGCCACTGGCATGCCATGGCATTAGGGGCAGTTTATTCTAAAGACTTATTCTCTAAGTACTTAATGCTAAAGAAATTGATTGAGTTTATTCTAGTTATATATTATTTCAAATTACAATATGATTATACATACTATTAAGAGACAATACTAGAGAAATTAGTTGAGTTTAATCTAGTTGTATATTTTATTTCAAGTTACAATATGTTGATGCTATACTAGTATAATAACAATACTAGAAAAATTTATTGAGTTTCTTCTAGTTATATAATTTATCTCAAATTAACAAAATGATGATACTATACTATTTTAAATGACAATATTATCATGTATCTCTCTCGCCTGCGTTCCAGGGAATACAGATCAAGGACCTTCAACCGTTCCCAGTAATTTAGGTACCTTATCGTACTTATGTGCTGTGAACGTACAAGGGAGGTAGGTGGAGACAAGACCGGAGTGAGTGAAAACGAAGAGAAAACTAGTACCAGAGTAATGTCCGCTAGTACCAGAGTAATGTCCACTAGTATCAGAGTAATGTCCGCTAGTACCAGAGTAATGTCCACTAGTACCAGAGTAATGACCACTAGTACCAGAGTAATGCCCGCTAGTACCAGAGTAATGTCCACTAGTATCAGAGTAATGTCCGCTAGTACCAGAGTAATGTCTGCTAGTACCAGAGTAATGTCCACTAGTACCAGAGTAATGCCCGCTAGTACCAGAGTAATGTCCGCTAGTACCAGAGTAATATCCACTAGTACCAGAGTAATGTCCACTAGTACCAGAGTAATGCCCGCTAGTACCAGAGTAATGTCCACTAGTATCAGAGTAATATCCGCTAGTACCAGAGTAATGTCCACTAGTATCAGAGTAATATCCGCTAGTACCAGAGTAATGTCCACTAGTATCAGAGTAATGTCCACTAGTATCAGAGTAATGTCCGCTAGTACCAGAGTAATGTCCACTAGTACCAGAGTAATGTCTGCTAGTACCAGAGTAATGTCCACTAGTATCAGAGTAATGTCCACTAGTATCGGAGTAATGTCCACTAGTATCGGAGTAATGTCCACTAGTATCGGAGTAATGTCCACTAGTATCGGAGTAATGCCCACTAGTATCAGAGTAATGTCCACTAGTATCAGAGTAATGTCCACTAGTATCGGAGTAATGTCCACTAGTATCAGAGTAATGTCCACTAGTACCAGAGTAATGTCTGCTAGTACCAGAGTAATGTCCGCTAGTACCAGAGTAATATCCACTAGTATCAGAGTAATGTCCGCTAGTACCAGAGTAATGTCCACTAGTACCAGAGTAATGTCCACTAGTACCAGAGTAATGCCCGCTAGTACCAGAGTAATGCCCACTAGTATCAGAGTAATGTCCGCTAGTACCAGAGTAATGTCCACTAGTATCAGAGTAATGTCCACTAGTATCAGAGTAATGTCCGCTAGTACCAGAGTAATGTCCACTAGTATCAGAGTAATGTCCACTAGTATCGGAGTAATGTCCACTAGTATCAGAGTAATGTCCACTAGTATCGGAGTAATGTCCACTAGTATGGTATCAGTAGAGTAATGTCCACTAGTATCGAGTCATAGTATCGGTAATGTCCACTAGTATCAGAGTAATGCCACTAGTATCGGAGTAATGTCCACTAGTATCAGAGTAATGTCCACTAGTATCAGAGTAATGTCCACCAATACCAGGTAATATCCACTAGTATCAGAGTAATTCCACCAGTACCCAGGAGTAATATCCACTAGTAGAGCTAATGTCCACAATATCAGAGTAATATCCACTGGTACAGGTAATTCCACAATACCAGGTAATATCCACTGTACAGTAATTCCACTAGTAATCAGGTAATGTCCACTAGTATCAGTAATGTCCACTAGTATCGGTAATGTCCACTAGTATCGAGTAATGTCCACTAGTACGGAGTAATGTCCACTAGTATCGGCTAATGTCCACATATCAGGTAATGTCCACTAGTATCAGAGTAATATCCACCAATACCAGGTAATATCCACTGGTAGCAGCTTAATATCCACCAGTACCAGGGTAATATCCACTGGTAGCAGCTTAATATCCACCAATACCAGGTAATATCCACTGGTAGCAGCTTAATATCCACCAATACCAGGTAATATCCACTGGTAGCAGTAATTCCACCAGTACGAGGTAATATCCACTGTATCGTATATCCACCAATACCAGGGTAATAGTCCACTGGTACAGCTTAATATCCACCAATACCAGGTAATATCCACTGGTAGCAGCTTAATATCCACCAATACCAGGTAATATCCACTGGTAGCAGCTTAATATCCACCAATACCAGGGTAATATCCACTAGTATCAGAGTAATATCCACCAGTACCAGGGTAATATCAGGCTAAAGAGCAATATTAGCCAGTCCCTCTCCCTTGCTATTACCAGGAGGGAGGGAGAGTAATGGGATGGAGTCTGCTCACTAATGGGATGGAGACTCCCGTCAGGGACTCACTTTGATGGTTGTGAAGGACTCTTGATGTGAAGGGATTAAAGCTACCCTCCCCTTCCTTGGATCGAACCTGATTACCTCGCGTTCCCCAGGCGCTGTGACCCCTGACAGCATAGCCTTACTGTTGGAATATAATAATTATATTATGAGGAATAATAATAATAATAATATTATTAATTTTTTAAACATTAGTTATTATTATTATTATTATTATTATTATTATTATTATTATTATTATTATTATTATTATTATTATTATTATTAAAATTATTGTTATTTTTTATTATTATTATTAGGGAAATTAAAAATATTTTTAATATTATTATTATTATAATTATTATTATTATTATTATTATTATTATTATTATTATTATTATTATTATTATTATTATTATTATTATTATTATTATTATTATTATTATTATTAAAATTATTGTTATTTTTTATTATTATTATTAGAGAAATTAAAAATATATTTAATTTTATTATTATTATAATTATTATTATTATTATTATTATTATTATTATTATTATTATAGAAAATAACAATAATAATATTAATAATAGTATTAATGAGGAAAATTTTGAATTTTCTAAATTCAGCAAGTAGCATTAGTAATAATATTAGGAGAGAAGTAAATAATGAAAATGATTGTTATAGGAATGCAGTTAGAAGCCTGAGTAGATATATAACCCACTATGATAACATTAACGTAGATATGTATGTTTATGGACCAACTTGCAATGTGAACACTGACTGATGTTGTAGTGGCCAGCGAGCGGGTGCTTGATGTTAGGGCCAGGCTTAGCGCTCAAGTACTGACTGATGTTGTAGTGGCCAGGCTTAGGCTTGGCTACAAGTACTGACTGATGTTGTAGTGGCCAGGCTTAGGCTTGGTTACAAGTACTGACTGATGTTGTAGTGCCAGGGTTAGCGGCCAGGCTACTGATAGTCAGCTTAGCTGCTACAAGTACTGACTGATGTTGTAGTGGCCAGGCTTAGGCTTGGCTACAAGTACTGACTGATGTTGTAGTGGCCAGGCTTAGGCTTGGCTACAAGTACTGACTGATGTTGTAGTGGCCAGGCTTAGGCTTGGCTACAAGTACTGACTGATGTTGTAGTGGCCAGGCTTAGGCTTGGCTACAAGTACTGACTGATGTTGTGGCAGCTACGGTCAAGCCTGGCAGTTGGGACACAGATGATGATCAAACTAAATGTAAATTATGTGGTCAGGCATATGGTCACTGTCTTGAACACTATGTGATGAATTGTCCACTTATTGAGGAATATAGAGATAGACAGTATAATAACCTATGTGACATGTCAAGATATCTTATTAATGACAATAAGATACCAGTTATACTAAGCAAATTTCCTAAATTTGCTTGTAACAGATAAGTGAAATGTAGATATAAATCCAAATGTACAATTGTTAACCCTTTTGGGGCCTAGTGCCTAGGCCTTTTGTGTATCCATATGCTCTTGCGCTACCGTCCACAGGATGGATATGGGGTGCACAATAAACTAGCCACTTCGGTGGCAAAATCTAATCTAGCAAGTGTAAATTTGAATAATACAATAATTGTGTAATAAAATCTGATGCTGATTTGACCATTTCAAGAAATTTCGAGTCGGGGGGAGGGGGGGGGTAGAACAGCAACGGAGTGACGCAAACAAGGGACACCATTTTGCAATTTGTGAACACTGGTTGTTGTGGGAAATTCTATTTATAATTCGGAGTCTTGTGAGGCCAAATTGGGGTGTTTCAGCCTGAATTTGTAATAGGAATCCGTGTTAATGTCCCCTGCTGAAGAATTGAGATAGGAAATTTGTGGAACCTCAAGAATTGCGTGTGGGATGGAAAAACAGAGGACTTCAATGAATCCTTCCCAACAACACACCTTACCTAAGTGACACTTACCCATAATGTACAGTAGTTTTTGTGTTGGCCATCGTAAATCCTAGCTGTTAGGGTTTAGTTAGGGTGTGTTCCATCAGCATTAAGTGTCTTCCAGTAATTAAATGGTAAGTGGTAATACAAAGTTCTTTTCTAATAGCGCTATTGTATTATATGTATTGAACTAAGAGTTATATTGTTGTGTACCCAGCAAGTAAACCAAAATAACATACAATCCACATAACTTTAATTTACCAGAGTAGCTGGTTTTAGTATTGTAATTATTAATTTAATGTCAGGTCTAGCTTTTTGTGAGAGTGGTGAAGAAGTGGGCAGTCGAGGGAGTAACAGTTCAGTGACCTACTGTGACTAAGTCCCACTTACCTCATAAAAATTATTTGCAGTTAATAATTCAGGTAATGCCCTGTAAACCTCCTGCAAGTGATTTGCTCAAAAAAAAAAAAAAAAAAAAATAATAATAATAATAATAATAATTTTCACGAAATAAGCCTTTGGTCCTAACGAACGCAGATACGTAATCAGTGAAAATTTAATTTAATTTAATGATTTGTTTGAAAAAAATGGATTGCTGGGTTCACATATAATTGACATTACTTAATTAATGGTGTTTGTGTAATGGATTAGAGTTTCCAAATTAATTGGATTTGCATGTCCAGTGGGGCTGGAATTGTATTTAATGGATTTGTATAATTATATAAATTAATTGCTAAGCCCAGTGAGGCTAGGATTGTAATTGAATTCTTTTTTATTATAATAATAATAATTATAATTATTTTGCTAAGCCAGGAAATATTTGGCTAGGATATTTGGTGCATATTATAATAATTATAATTATTTTGTTGAGCCAGGAAATATTTGGCTAGGATATTTGGTGCATATTGTCATAATACCAGTCTCATTGTACAATTAGTATAACCAGTGTTCATTAATTGAGTCTAATACATAAAGGAGCCATGGATGAAGGTAATGTAATTAATGCAGATGGTAAGTCCATCGGAATAAAGGCTATAAAGGCCTCATTAAATGCAAAAAAAGGTCATGTGACCAGAGCCTGGAATTGGTAGCAGAAGAAATTGTGAATAAGAATAATTTAGAATTATATTTCGAATAATTAGAAAATAGGTATGTGTCATATAAATTGTAATACTCAGAATACTATCATGTAAAAAGTGAGGTACTATTAAATAAATTAAAATGTGTGAATTGTTCAGTTGATCAATCTAGAAATGTAGATGCCAGGTCTTTGCCCAAACTCCCAGAATTAAGTCTACCAACATTTAATCCAGGAGACAACTGGGAGGAATTCTGGTCAGTATTTAAGGCTGCTGTACATGATCTAGCAGATGTCGCAAAATTACTTTATCTCAAAGGGCAGGTCAGTAGCGATGCTTATGCCCTGATTCAAGGGTTCCAAAATATATACTTTAGTTACCTGGAGACAGTTGACTTGTTAGAGGTGACCTGTGGTAATAGGGAGCAAAGTAGGTCAGACCTAGTAAATATTGTGATTAAGAACTCCAGACCACAATTACTATAATTTGCAATAATTTAGGGTCAAATTAGAAAGCACTCTTAAGTTCTTGAGTAATAGGTTCATTTGGGGGAATCAGCCTTGATATTAAGTGCTGCCTTACACAATAAATTGAACTGTAAGACTATAGACTGGTTGTCTAATAAATACCACAAAGGATATTTTTCTCTGGAGAAAATAAGATTAGGACTACAAGAATTAAATGTTCAATTACAGACCAGCCAAACAAATAATTCTAAAAATGTAACACATGATGATTCTGATGTATCTGTCAGGTCTCACAAATGGAAAAAATACCCCATGAAAAGGGTTGCATAGGCACATATCAAGTGGCAGGAAGCAAAAATAATGGTTCTCCACATCAAATTAAGAGGAATAAGTACCTTAATAAGAGTGGCCTAGTTAATAATGGGCAAGTCAAGAAAAAGAGGGATTGTCTTTTTGCAAGGGTTCTCATTTCCCCAAGAATTGTAATGCTTGTGATTCATGTGATGTTAAGGTGGAAATGTTGGAAGAACTTGACAGATGTTTCAGATGTTTAAGCAGTCATAACGTAAAGGATTGTTATGCCAAACTGAATAATTGTTATCAATGTCACAAAGAAAGGCATCATGTAGTAAATGTGTAATTGTTTGTATAATGATAATAATAATGTTAATGACCCTGACATAACAGTTACCAATGTAAAAATTGCAGCTAATGTTAATGATGATGGCATAGCTGAAGTAACTTTACCTGTGGTGAATGTAGAAATTCAGGATAAAAGGAGTAAATAAAAAATATGTAACTGCGTTATTGGAGCAGGGATCTCAACGCACACTCATAAAACGTAGCTGCCTTATTGGAATGAAAGTGCAAAAGGGGGATCCTACAAATCTAAAATTGTCTGTTTTTCTGTCAGATAAAAGGACCCAGTTGTGAGACACCTTTTATGTAAATGTCAGCCTGGGCAATGAGAGAAAACGTATCAATGCTGTTATAGTTGATAGACTCCTACAGAAAATCTCTACAATAGGGCTTAGTGAAGCTACTGTAAGGCTTTCACAAAATAGTGTAGAATTGGCAGCCTCTTGTGTAAATGGTGACTCAGTGGGGCCAATAAATCTTCTAATAGGGAGTAATTATTATGCTACATTTGTAAAGGGTATGGTAAGGAAATGTGGTGTTAATCTTTTAAAAAAACAGCAGGAGGCTCTAATAATTAATAACTAAATGGAAAAGTAAATAGTTGTTATTGTTATAATCTAATAATTGTGTTAATAAATGGATAGAGAGATGAAACTAAATTGTTGTTAATAGGGAAATTTAGATCATGATGTAATTAGGTGTAGAGGTAGATTACAAAATGAATTGTGTGAATATGTAATGTATTCTATCTTTATACCAAAGCCCATTCTCTGATAATTTTAATTATAAATGTGTGTAAAAATTGTAAAGCAAGGTGGAATACAAAAACAATTTTAATTAATTCGTTTATCAACGACTGTGGAAAATATTGGTATTTTCCGAAAGCTGTAATTGATAAACTTTCCAATATGAACAGATATCCTTAATGTACCGCTGGTACATGGGGGTATTAATAGGGAACCATCGTACCAGCAGGGAGAGGCTGGGCAGGGAGGCGGGAGCGAGGGGACTGGTCAGAGTGTAAACCCAGCCTAGAGACCAGATTCCAAGTGGTGATGGCCAGCGAAATTTGGAGATTCCGCCCGCCAAACCAGACTTAATTACCTCCTTTCGTAATGTGGAGGAGTATCCAGTGACGCGGTGAATATAAAGTGGGACAACCGGTCCAGGAGGTCCAGTAATAGGACAGTAATTGTGAAATAAGGCGTGTCGCCGGCAGTGATGCTGTCATAGGCCTATTTGAACTCAGTGGAGTGACCATACGACGGGATAAAGTCGTAACCCCTAATGCTGGGACCTTTCGCCTTAGAAGAGACTGAAATATGTTCGATAAACTTTGTGAAATGGTGAATATAGTGAAACCGAGTTGTAAATAATCAGGGGGTGATTGTACGGCGAGGTTAGCGTGGACGCCATACCCCGACCGCCATGTTGGATGCGGAGATGAACTAACATATCGCAAGTTATCTACTGAAATCCAAGTATCGAGACGGTGAATATGTATAAACTAGTGGGGCATTGAGCCAGGATATATGTAGTGTGTAAAGTTACACGTATAAACAATATAAGGTCGGAATAGTGAGAGGATCTGAATCGCTACCCCGACCAACCACATGTTAACTAACGCCCGGTCTTGTGGGCGTATAAGAGTTCACGGAAATTAACCTTCCTTGACTCGACGGGACAACTCTTACCATCGCGATCAAATCAGAACGCAGGAGGACGTCAACAACAAACGACTCTCTCATCTAAAGCTAAGTACTCTGGTGTCGTTCTTATTGTGGCCAATAATATTGTTACACAGTAGATGTACTTTTGCTAGGTCAACGATCTACCATGCACCGCTATGATGCTGTTAATTAGGTGAGTGATGGTCATGTTAACTTAATTGTGTGTTCTCTACCTTTCTTTCGATTTGATCAGTCGCCCATAACCTATACAGTCCACTTAAATTTAATCATACCATAACTATTAATATTATCTACTCAGATTTAGTTATACTGGTCCAGAGTGCAGTGGGTAGTGAGAATATCGTAGGTACCCCTTGAGTGCGGCCAGGAGGGGTAAAGTTCTCATATACCTTAAAGGGAAGGACTGCGGTAAAATTATACTAGTCGGTCTTCTCCCTGGGAGTTGTTTATTGCAAGTGGCGGTGTCCCAGATAGACTTATCTCCCACAATTCCCCACAGCGCCCGTTGGTCCTTCGAACCGGATGTGATTAGTGAATTAATCATTATTGAATTAATCATTTAATAAATAAGTGACTGATCGTAGGAAGTGAGTATAGAGTACACAGTTAATTAATGGTGTGGTGGACAGTAATTAGTCCAATTAATTGCTAGCACAGGCGTGGCTACGATTTGTGCAAGAGTAAGGTGTGAGAATCACCTTTATAAACAATTTATTTAATTTGTGACGTCAGTGGTTATTAATTCTACAACCATGACTGAACCTAACGGAGTTCCCATGCCGGGTGGCAAAACCATGGATATTAGAGCCAAGAAAGCGTCGTTGCAAGCTCGCAAGGACATGTGACAAAGACACACAATACGTGTTTGAACTAGTGAACGAGCCGTCGACGAGTGTTGTGACTTAGAAACAAATTTTGAGTTACTAGAACTCAGGTACGCGTCGTACGTGAAGTGGTTCAACATCTATGAAGTTGAGTTACTGGATGATTGTGCGAGCAGTGAGGAACGAGAAACACTTTACGACAATATGGTGAATTGGAAGAAGTCATGTGTGCCTGCAAAGTTAAGGTACTAGATAGGTTAAAAAAGTATGAGGACGTGGCGGGCCAACCTCCCGCGGCAAATAAAGTGTCCCTCCCCAGACTCCCGGAAGTACAATTGTTGTCGTTCCAGCCGGGAGACAGCTGGGAGGAATTTTGGTCAATTTTCAAGGCAATGGTACATGATCGGAAGGATCTGGAAAGTGTTGCCAAGTTGATTTATTTAAAGGGACAATTGAGGGGAGATGCCCTCATTCTCATTCAGGCTTTCCGAATGTAAACGACTCTTATAGAGAAGCTGTTCGCCTGCTAGAGGGTACTTATGGTAACTCGACAGCATACATTGGATTTAGTAATTGCAGTGGTTAATTTGAAACCGCCAGAGCACAACTATAAAGAGTTGCAACAGTTTCGGATCAAACTAGAGAGCACTCTCCAGATTTTGAGTAACAAACACAATTTGGAGAATGCAAGTTGGTTCGTTTGTCCGGTGGTACGAGCTAAATTGAACCATAAGACGATAGAGTGGTTATCTAACAAGTACCACAAGGCTTACTTCGGGTTGGAAGAGATAAGGACGGGTTTGCAAGAATTAATTGTTCAGTTGCAAACTAACCAGCCCACTACTTTTAAGAATACTGGTCATAGTGACGTTGCGTCATCAACTAAGTTCCACAAAGGGAAAAATTATCCCAATAGTAATAGTTACAACCCAACCACTAAAAGGGGTTATGTTGGCACATATCAAGTGACAGGGACCAGTAATAGTGGTTCGTCACAACAAGACAGAAAGAATAAACACCCCAATAAGGGTAACCCGGGGGGTAAGCTGTCGAGCCAAGAGAAGAGAGATTGTCTCTTCTGTAATGAAACCCATCTCTCTAAACTCTGCGTTACCTATAATTCTTGGGATGCGAAAGTGAAGAGATTGGATGAGCTGGACCGGTGTATTCGATGTCTTGGTAATCATAATGTGAAGGATTGCCAGACCAAACTGAATACCTGTCACCAATGCAATAATGGTAGGCACCACATAGTGATGTGTAAGGCCCAGACTCATGGAACTCCGTGTTCATCAAGAACTGCAAGAAGCCCCTATCACATGCTTTTAACATCCTATGGAGAGGGAGCATGGACACTGGGATCGTCCCGCAGCTACTAAAAACAACAGACATAGCCCCGCTCCACAAAGGGGCAGTAAAGCAATAGCAAAGAACTACAGACCAATTGCGCTAACGTCCCATATCATAAAAATCTTTGAAAGGGTTCTAAGAAGCAAGATCGCCACCCATCTTGGGTACCCATCAATTGCACAACCCAGGACAGCATGGGTTTAGAGCAGGCCGCCTGTCTGTCCCAACTACTGGACCACTACGACAAGGTCCTGGATGCTCTAGAAGATAAACAGAATGCAGATGTTATATACACAGATTTTGCAAAAGCCTTGACAAGTGTGACCATGGTGTAATAGCACACAAGATGCATGATAAAGGAATAACAGGAAAAGTTGGTAGATGGATTTATAATTTCTAACACGTAGAACACAAAGAGTAGTAGTCAACAGAGTAAAGTCTGAGGCAGCTACTGTGAAAAGCTCCTGTTCCACAAGGCACAGTACTTGCTCCCATCCTATTCCTCATCCTCATATCAGACATTGACAGGGATATAAGCCACAGTGCTGTGTCTTCCTTTGCAGATGACACCGAACCTGTATGACAGTGTCCACCGTTGAAGACACTGCAAGACTCCAAGCAGACATAAACCAAATCTTTAAATGGGCTGCAGAAAACAATATGAAGTTCAATGATGAGAAATTTCAATTACTCAGATACGGAAAACGTGAAGAAATTAAAATCTCATCGGAGTACAAAACTAATTCCAACCACAC